>CM049797.1:7893836-7981336 GCA_027422405.1 Ptychobarbus kaznakovi
TACGCACCAATCAGAGAAACCAATGTACCAAGGAAACAGAAATAGATGCAAAAGAGCTCAGCGACAACCACAAACTCCCATAAAGCATTGCAAAATGATATAGAGGCCAAATTATATTTTGGTTTTACACGTACAATCAATGATTCTAAGCCATATAGATTATTTATTTTTTTAATTACATCATTTGCATTGCTTCAAGTGCACAGACCAGCAAGTTTGTAATGCTCCTGTAAGAGTGGTTGGTTTGTTTATGGCTTCAAATCTTTAGTGAAACATTAATTTCAATTCTTTTGGAGAAAATGTTTTTAATACTTTCTCTAAACACTAAAAACGTTCACTGTTGTGAACTATTGCCTCTTGGTGCAAGTAGGCCTTTATATCTGCGATCTCTCTGAACAACTGATGAATCTGGCTTGAGCTCGATCACTTAAAAGATAAGTGACTAGTAATTTAAAATAGCCTAAGCACAAAAAAGTTACAAATTTGTTCCCAGTTCATGCAGTGTAAAATGAAGAAATAATGGTGACATGCCTATATGAAAGTCTGAACACAACCACAGCAAAACAATCAGCATGACAACCAATCTCAACGCAGCCATTTAGTAATGAAGATCTGCCTGAATGATGCATTGTCTGAGAGAATGAGATTATTCAGTGCAGGATGGAAAGCCAACATTCATGTTCATGTCACTATCATGAGGTCTGAAGTAGTACAGCACAAGCAATGGGCAACGGTGCAACGTTTCTAGCATACACACAATGGAATTAAACAGGACAGGATGTCAAAGAGAAATCAGGAGTTAAACACCACGTTCGTGGAAAGCATGCGTGCTGCTGATCACAACAAATCAAACAAACGGGTTGAAGAACGTGAGGCGATGCATGGGCTTTAGGGGTGGAAACATGCGTGCTGCTGATCACAACAAATCAAACAAACGGGTTGAAGAACGTGAGGCGATGCATGGGCTTTAGGGGTGGCATGGTGGAGGCAGCAGACCATTTAGAGAAGTATTGTAAAGAAGTTCAATAAAGACTTTAAAGAAAGAGGTAAATGAAAGCCTTGTTTCAGAACCTGCAGGAGTCGAGCTATTGGTTGATTGATGGATTGTGACCAGCAGAAAATACGGCAGGTTTCTGTGCGTTTTAAGTGTCAACCAGCATATGGATGGATTCATTTTTAGGGACAATTGAAAACAAATCGAAAGGAAAAATAAACAATAAAATCACAGAAGACCAAATAAAACTAATTTCTGTTTCACAAAATAAACTTACCAGCATTTTTTGAGATGTTGACTGAATGTCGCCAGAGCAAAAAAAAACAAAACAAAAAATTAGCTATTAACTAACATATCCATCAAAGCTGAGTGTGGTGCTTAAAAGCTCATAATTCAACAGCATCCTATCTTAAATCTGTGAAAGACTGTATATTATTTTGTAGGAATCAGTTCACACAGGATGATAAACGCTACAGCTGCTTTGACATTTTAAATAGCCAATATAACACCAATATGAAATACTACTGTTCAAAAGTCTGAGAGATTTTGTACTTTTCTTTTACACTCACCAAGGCTGCATGAAGTTGATCAAAATGCAGTAAAACAATAAATATTATTACAATTTCAACATGTAAATTATTACTGTGATGTATGCTGAAGTTAACATCTTTCAGGCTTCACTGTCACACGAATCATTCTTTTTTATTATTATTAATCAGCATTGAAAAGTTGTGCTGCTTATTATTTTTGTAGATACATCTTTCACTTTGATGAATAGAAAGTAGCAAAGAAAAGATTTGAAATAGAAATCTTTTGTAACATTAGAAATATCTTTACTGCCACTTTTGATCAACTTAATGCATCTTCATTGAATAAAAGTATTAATTTCTTTAAAATCCCCAAACTTTTGAATTGTACATATACACATCATTTCATTTTCAACATCATTTTAGACAATATTCTATACAAAATAAATGACAACATATATGTTTATTATCATATCGGTGCATTCCTTAGGCCTATAAACATTTCTATGCTCATGTACTGAGCTCAAAAACAATATACAAATACCATGCAGCATATATACAATTTTTGTAACATAAACAAACACTGCCACACAAATAAACTCTGGCAGCAAAACAAAACGTCAGCGGATCAGGGATATTTCTAGGTTCACAATGTCCTCGGTATGACATGACTGCCAATACTCACGTCTATGTAAAGTACATTCAAGTGTGCATTATGCTCAGTGATCATTTATTTACATTTACATGTTTAGCGAACGCTTTTATCCAAGCATCCTATAAAGAGGATAAAAGCAATTTATCAAACGAATGTGCGCTGTATTCCACTTTAAATGCTACTCTCAAAATACCATCATTATACATAACACAAAAGTGTACAAAATTAAAGTAGCAACAATACTCAGCCTCTAAAAAAATCATAATAATAGCCTACATCACTATACTACAGCATGACATGAGTTACAGTACATAACTCAAAATCCATTACAAGACAAACAGGAGACAATCCCACAATGAACTCATTGCTAAAAAGCCCTTCTGATATAAAGACACAGAGGTCTGGAGGGAGGAGTGACCTGAAATGTTCATGACAGAGGATTTGAGGATAAATAAAGGTCCTGTTATTATGTTGTGAATTAAGGCTGTGCGATTAACATGCGCATCTCGACAGTAAAGCCGGTTTTCTTGATTAGCAGAAAATCTCCATCACCTGTTTTCAGATGGAGCGGCAGTTAATACACAGAGCTGTAGTTAGTAGTAGTAGTATAGCTTTATTGTCACTAGTAACAAGTAGCGAATTAGCCATCAAGTCCATACATACACAAACTACATGATAACGGGGTAGACAGACAGGAAGACATGTAAGAAATATACAGCATTTACATGAGGAAAGAAAGGAAAAAAAAATAGACTTGTCATTGTACATGTGAACAGACACCTCAGCACAGCACATATACATAAACACAGGTGCAATGAACATATCCATTGGCAGCAGGTCTGTGCAGCCATTTATTAGCGCTCGCAGACCTGCTCGACAGGTGGCGGTACAAAATCGAAGGCAGTTGATGGATGGGAGTAATGTCTGTAATGGGGGAAGGGAGCTAGAGAGTCTACACTGCATCGCTCTCCCAGGGTAGTTTCTCCAGCATGACCTGGCCAAAGCCGCCGGTACGGGGGAGCCAGAAAGATAAGATTGAAGATAGTTCACTGACAAGCTAGACATATCGCGTTTGTAATCGCAGACAAATCGCCTTCGATTATGAACACAATATTGCGTAGCTTGTCAGTGAACTACAGCTCTGTGTATTAACTGCCGCTCCATCTGAAACAGGTGATGGAGATTTTCTGCTAGGGCTGAACGATTAATTGCATTTGCGATAATATGCAATATGAAAAAACGCGATTTCTCAACCGCAGAGGCTGCGATTATACTGTCACGTGACACGCGAGAGTAATGTATGACATCCAGTATGGTGAGAGAAAGCATTAGAGAACGTCGCTCTCTTATAGCTCTCGCGTACTTTGATGACACACACGATCGGTCTAGCGCGCTGCTTCAAGTCAAACACATTAAACACTCTTCAGAGTGGCACGCTGCTATGTTGCTAAGTCCGCAGTTTGCCGCGGGTTGTTTTCGTGTCTGCGGGTCTTTCATAACATGCGGAATTGACGCGCTACATGTTAACCATATCCTTTGTTGTACTTTCCTGTCAAAATAACGGAGTTCGTTTGGAAGTCTTCAGCTTTTAAGAACTGCCGGGTTCTCCTGTAGTGGGCGGAGCTAATGCGCAAACGGCAATCTCATTGGCCGGTGCTCACCTATCATCGTCCCTGTTTTGATTTCAGCAAATCAGTTCGAGCGAATGCAGACTATGTGATTAATATTCATGAACCCAGCAGCTCAATAATCCTTAGTGCGTTTTATATGGTTATTAATAGTAGAATTTGTGGTAGTTTTGTCATCTTATCAGTATTATTTGTAGGTTTTTTCCCCCTTTTTTATAGAAACACTAACAATATTTTAAGCACCACCACCAGTCCTAAGTTCAGACAACATGACAAATATTCATTCATACATGGTTATTGTAAAGTTCTATCATATAATGATAAATTATCATAATATCATATTATAATGTTTGACTGAAATAATCAATTGAATTTGATCGGTGTCTCTCACATTGTCCCACAGAAACATTAAAATAGCATAGATTAGTGTAATGTTTTATACTAATCATTTATTCTATTTGGTGACAATTTCATTCATTTAACATATTTAATATTGGGGAATCCAAGTTATTTTACATATTTGAAACTTTTTTTTTTAAGTAATGTGCCCAACACTGCATACTATACAATGATTTATTGCATGTCTTTGATTAATAATGAATATGAAGAGCTTAAAAAAAAATATTAAATCGCAATCGCAATTTGGTAAAAACAAAATCGCAATTAGATTATTTTCTAAAATCCTTCAGCCCTATTTTCTGCTAATCAAGAAACTGGCTTTACTGTCGAGATGCGCATGTTAATCGAATTCGATTATCGCCTTATTGTGAATAGAGGAAGAAATGAATCAAAAAAGCTTTGGCCTAAAACTTCACGAAGGTTAGACGTGCATCCAATACGAATCAAAGATCAACTAAAATCCATTATAAAAATAACTGACATCCAAAAGCAGGCCAGACTGAACAAAGGGAAAGTGTAACCTCGAAACAAACATTATAAAACGACATCAACCATATGCCCAAACTAAAACTAATCATGGGTAAAACTAGGTCAGCGCTGTTTACTCTAAACACAGTATTACTGAAAGAAAAACTCAAACAAGGGGATTTGGGATTGTCTTGACCTACATCTATTTATTCACCCAATGAAATACATGAAATCACATCCTGTGTTTGAGTAGAGCTAGAGGAGAAACAACATCAGACATACTTGGCATTTACAGATGTGTCAAATGTTAAAGCCAACATTATGGAACATTTTGAAGATGAAATGAAGTAATTCTGATCTGTGTTACCTTGCGTCCATCGCTGGCATGACAGTTGACGTTAAGTGGGGTCAAAAGTGCCATCAACTTTTCCTCATTTCCGCTCCTAAGGTTTTCCAAAAAGAGGGAGTAAAACACTGTCAGGAACGGCAACTTTCATCAACATTTCTGGATGAGTGACAAGTCAAAAAAGTTCAATGCACCATGTAAAGTTAATGTAAGTTTAAATATAAAACCGTTATTTTTACTCTATTTATTGCTATCAGCAATACATGGGACAGTTTTGTCAGCAGCTATTAAAGGATGGTGCAGTACTGCTACTCATTTCTGAATTTTATTCAGAGGCGCAAAGGTATCAAATATAAATAATTTGGTGCAGTTGCAGATATTTATTCAGCCAAAAAGTAAGATGAAATTCAGCAATGTAAATCAATATAGCATAAAGTATGTCTTTGTAAGATTATATTAACATTTCTTGTTTTATGCTCCAAGCTCTGTAGTTTGTATTATGAGGAAAAACAATGCAATACAAAGAAGACTGAGAGATGAACAAATAAACATTCCTCAAAAGTCTGATGATCATAATTGGTACTCACATTTTAACATGATTTTTTCCAAGAATAATGTATGGATAATCAAGTAAACTTACTGTAAGTTGGTTCAGTCCAGTAAGTGTTCATCTTGAAATATTACTAACAGTATAAAAGTTTTTCTTACATTTACTTTAAAAAATACTTCTCCTGCCCAATACACATTTATTTACCAAGTGGCAAAAATGTCTCATTCTGATATTCTTGGATTTCCGTTCTGTTCCGATGTCAGCGTTTTCTAAACATTAATATACAACTATATCAGGTTGTGTGTAGCAGCTACAGCTCTGCACATTCTTCCCAAAGGACCCCAGCATAAGAAACAAGTGGCTGAGGGATTCAAACAAACATCCAAAACCCCCTCAAAACCAGTGTTTCTTTTAGCAATACATTGATATTAAATTATTAAAGTATGCCAAAAGCTCACCTCGCTGCCTCCAACAGTTCATCCTTCTTATATTCACCTGATAAATAAAACAGACAGCAGGCATCAGACAGACTTGATTCATTAATGTGTGTGTGGATATTTTTAGTGTTACAGTGGCTGTGTTCAGACTGGAATACTAACGTTCTGCTGACCATGCAGTACCTCTCTTAAATAGTATGTGAAATGGTATGCAGGACGCACCGTTTCAAACAGAAGGCTGTTACAGTAACCTCACTACATTTCATTTGGTGAGTAGCATCGAGTTGGGATTTTAATCCAACTTTGTGTGCAAATATTTAAACATGTAGCTGTCCGATCAATTAATGTACTATGGAAATGTGGCTGTAAATGGCCTTAGGTTCATTTTTCAGACCGGATTGCAGCGCATTGTGGTAAACAGCACTCACAAAGCATGCTGCAGCAATACTGGCATACTACAAAAACATACTCAGTGTGCCTTTACATGTCTGCTCATCAGATTGTGTGTGTTGGTAATGACTGTGTGTGTGTCTTACCGGTGAGGACGGTCTTAGCAGAAGGGTCTGCCAGGTCCAGAGCTGATTTGCCGTCAGTGTTTCTGATGTTCGGATCAGCGCCGTGCTGGAGCAACACTGTAAGAAACAGAAGCAAGCAATACAGTCGCCGATACTGACCGATACCAAAAGTTGTAGTTGATAAGTATAATTACCAACACTGTTTTTCCACCTAAAGTGTTCATACTAGCTCTGCAGATTTAGTACACTCAGTCATCAAAACACTTACATGCATAGCAGAAAAGATGGAAAACTGTTTCATTCATTCATCACTGTTAACAACACATGATATTTCATTTTAAATGCTGAAATTTACAAATTAACTTAGATTAACAAATGCTGCAGGAGTATTGTTCGTTGTTTGTTCATGTTTACTAGAGTAGTTAACTATTATAACCAAAGTGTATTTTTATTTTAATGTTTCCAGCATCAGCATGTTATCAAAAAATGACAATACTGACTAATATAGATATTTTCTACTATATATATTGAGCATCCCTAACAGTTACTTGCCAAATAACTCTAAAGAAATAGTTTTACAAAACAATTACCATTTTCAAGACATTTTAAACCGGTTTGAAATTCTTTCTTCATTAAACACAAAACAAGATTATTAGCAGAATGTTAATGATTGTCATAAAAAACACCACTCTACATCAGCTTTAATAACGATCTGTCATTAGATAGCTAATCTAAACAGTCCTGCAGTGTTACAGATACAGATTTTAAGTGTGAATAATCCATACATCCTCTCAGTTAATATGAGATCATGAAAATTGTATGCTTATGATTACTAATGCTGAAAACCTCTTGTTATGTGGGAGGTACCACACCGCCGGACTGAACATGGGTAATGTTTATGTGAATTGACATCCGTTTAATTAATAGCAAGAGCTAAAATGTATCAATTTTACTTTTTAAGCTTATAAAGGTCTTATTTACACATGCTCCTGGTTTATATTAAAATACAAATACATAGTTAACAAATTCTGATACAATCTGTTTTCAATATCAGATTAATCAGTACAAAAGTAATTATACTGACCAATAATGACATATGACCAATATACTGCACATCCCTAACAGTCACTCACACCAAATAACACATCGAACTCAGACAACCCCATTTATCATGTTACTAATGCAAGCTTCAGAGATCCTGTCAGTTTTCTCACTCAGACTCACACACAGAGTGCTGTCTCAGCACAGATGTATTCAACAGTGCTCTTTGACATCAGTGTGTAGGAGAAAAATACTGCAGGACAACAACATTACTATCACAACACGCTGGAACGCCACATCAGCTCTCTAGATAACAGCTGTGGTCTGTGACTCATTAGACCGGATTCACTGCCTCACTGCTAGGGATGAATGATATATCGGTGACCATCAGAATGTGTCTTTATTAAAGCTGTTTTAATGATCAGAATTGGTCTATAATTGGAAACAGATAAAATAGCATTTCTCAAATGAATCCTTACCAATGCACACGTCTATTTTGCCCTTGATGGCGGCCTCGTGCAGAGGTGTGTAGTTCCAGTTGTCTCGTGCGTTGGGGTCCGCGCCGCTACACAGCAGCAGGCTGACCACCTCCGCGTGCCCGAACGAGCAGGCGTTATGGAGCGGGATCAGACCGCCGTCGTCGCGGGAATGGACGTTTGCTCCGGTCTGCAGGAGATGCTCCACCACATCCTTTCTGCCAAAGCCTGTCAAACATTACATAGGATACGCCATTTAAAATGCAATACATCTAATATCAGAATCAGAATGAGCTTTATTGACAGGTATGTTTACACATACGAGGAATTTGTTTTCGTGACAGAAGCTTCTGCAGTGCAACAGAACGACAGTGACAGAAAAAAAACACATATAATAAAATAATTACAAATTAAAATTGAATAAATTGAATAAAAAAAGACATATCAGATCTTATTCACATCCGATCTAAAAATGCTCTATTTGTGAAAGTGTATGTGGTGCCACAACTATCTGACATTTCTTTTAAAGGCATAGTTCACCCAAAATTGAGTTAACAATTTGCATGACATTTCAAACCGGTTTGATGTTCTTTTTTGGTGAGACAACAAAAAAAATAGAGATCGCCTGATATATCGGTTTACCCATATTTTTGCATTTTACCATAATCTGATTTTGTTTATTTTTTATTTGTCACATACACAATTATACAGAGTATAACCAGCAGTGAAATGTGTTCTCTCTGTATTTCACACACACCTGGAGCAGTGGACACACACACACACACACACACACACACACACACACACACAACACACACACACACACACCACACACACACAAACACACACACACACACACACACACACACACACACACACACACACACACACACACACACACACACACACACACACACACACACACACACACACACACACACACACACACACACACACACACACACACACACTTGGAGCAGTGGAGAAGCTCCAGCACGGCCACCACATGTAACTTTATACAAGATTCACTCGTTTGAAACACATTAAATTATATTAACATTTACTATAGAACCATTATTTCACCAATAAACATCTAAATAAATACATCTCTATCGAAATTAATTATTTATTATCTCCGCAAGCGATCGCAGTTTGAGTATAGTTCTGTGTAAATAGATAAACCGCGCTGTCAGCAGTTTTCATAATTTAGAATGACAAAAACATTTTAATAATTCTGATAAAACATGCCAGTTAAGAAATGCAATAAAATACGATGTTTTGTTTGTTATAGCTTATTTCAATATTCCAGAGAATATTATCCAGTGAATTATTCTTCACTCTTTAGTCTATTAAACAGCGTTTAAACCTAAAACTGTAGTTTAAAATGAAGTTGATATGACTTCTGTCCTTTATTTTCTCCATTTGAAAACATTAGACATTCTTTTGCTTATTGTTAATATCAGCGTTGCTGATGATGCTTTTTATAAATAAAATGTTTTTATTGTTGTAATTTGAAGATTAAATTTTACATGAAAATGTTAATTTTCAACAGTTTTTGTTGTTGTTAAGATGACTGAAAGGAGGAAAAGCCAAAGTGAAGAATGGACTTCACTCTATTTATTTACTTTATAACATCGGTTCTGCATATCGGTTACATAAACGTACAAATAATCAGTATTGTATCGGTTATAAAATATCAATATCAGTCGATCACTACACAAAATGTTAATGATAGTGAAAAATAAATCTTTCTTTGTCTTTTATTCATCAACTTTAATAGCTAGCTGTCATTACTTAGCTAATTTCATGGCCCTGCAATGTGACAGATACATTTTAAGTGCAAATAACCATATAGTCCCTCAATCATAATAGGTTTTAAATGCACACCCTAATTAGATAACACCAACATTTTATTTGTTTTCCTGTCCACAATGTTCATTTTACATTTAATTTATGACTTATGGTTCATGAAATGTAAACAGTTTGAATAGATATTATTGTGTTACAGACAGTCTATGAGAGACATTTAGTACTGTACAATTACGTGTCAGCTTCGCAATTAAAAATTATAATTTTACTCTTGTTGATTTGAACCAAATGAAACATGACGTAATGATATTCCATGACACATAAACACTGTGAACAGTCAACTTAAAATACATAATTTCTGTATGAAAGCAACAAACTGTATATATGAATATATTCGTATACCTCCACTGAAAAATATCATGCCTTTTACTGTATAAATAAACTCCAAATCTAGTGGAACCAAAATCCACAAAGGAGACGTTTTGATCTTTTATAAGGTCAAAAACAGAGCAAGATGCTTACAAACACGGATTATATTTAGCAAATACATAAATACAGACCTGCAGCGAAATGCAGAGGGGTTGATTTTCGTCCGGCCATGTCTTTGGCGTTCACGTTCACCGAGTCCACCAGCCTCTTCACCCGCGACACATCTCCGTTCCGACAGGCCTCGAACAGCTCTCTGAACGCCCCGCCGGCCCCGCACACTCCGTCCCCGGGACTGGCCGCCCCTGAGCCGGGACTCTGGCTGCCTGCAGTCGCGCTGGAGCTAATGCTGCTGCAGCTGGAGCTGCCGAGCACGGCCTCTGCTGTTGCGGGCCGCTCTGGGGAAGAGGCGGAGGAGGAAGAGGCCGCTGCGGACTCCATCGTCGCTCCGCCGCATTCTGCTGCGCCAGAGGCCGAAGGGCTTAATAAAGTAATCGATTCGGTAATAATCGCGGACGGCGATTCCGGTGGGGTTGATGCGATCACGGCATTCCGCGGAGACGGCTGCAGGCTGCTTTGTTGGTGCTGTGAGGATCGACGGGACACCGCCATTTTCCCCACGAAGCTCCGTCTGTCAACAATAACAGCTGGAGCCGCTGCACTTCCGCTCAGTGCGAGAGGGCTTCCGGTTGGAGGCTATGCGCTACTGATTGCGTTAAATATTTCAGTTTATTTTACACCACATTTGATTTTATTGTCATTAAAGTATGATACACATCTTCAAATTTCTGAAATTGTAGAATTATAGGGACAGTGAATGAATTATATCTATCTATCTATCTATCTATCTATCTATCTATCTATCTATCTATCTATCTATCTATCTATCTATCTATCTATCTATCTATCTATCTATCTATCTATCTATCTATCTATCTATCTATCTATCTATCTATCTATCTATCTATCTTCAGACCAGGTGTCTGACTTCACACTGAAACTGAAAACCATGTTACACCCAAAAGTCTGGCCCAGGGTGAGATGATCTGCTCATGCACCTCTTTATATGACCAGTGTTGGGGAAAGTTACTTTTAAAAGTAATGCATTACAATATTGCGTTACTTCCTAAAAAAAAAACTAATTACGTTACTTAGTTACTTTTATGGAAAGTAATGCGTTACGTTACTTTCGCGTTACTTTTTAAATATGAGCAGGGCTTGATTGTTTGTTTTTAATATAAGAAGTTCTATTTATAGCAAATGTAAAAGCCTTTCATACCAAAAAGTGTAATGAATAAACCTCAGGCTGAAGGAAAAGTAAATTCACGTCTGTACAGAAGAACACAGGAGAAGTTCAACACTCTTCAGCAATAAAAAACAAAAACAACGAAGCACAATTGTTAATGTAAAGTAATTTTTGTTTATTATTATGGTTGAACTGGATCATCAAAGGTCAGCAGCAAACACATTGGTTAATAAAATGAGATTAGATATATTTGTGTTGTTTAACATATTTAATTATTGCAGGTTTGCATCATATTCTGAGTTTGCATTTCACTGTTTTAATTAATTTTGATGAATACTGAATCTGTTTTTTGCGAGTGGGATGAATTAATACACATTCATATTTAGTCTAGATTAGAACTACAGTCCCTGTTGCTACGGAAACAACAACAAAAACCCTGCATTGGCACTATAGGACAAGGACCAGCAGGTTGTTTGGGTGGACAGAAATTATATCTGTGACATTTTAACAATACATTGTTGCTTCAGGGCCTGCTTGTGCTCTGTTGGGTGTAAATGAACTTAAAGATTGTGAGTATTTTAGTGCATTGTGCTGTTAATATGTAGCTGGAGAGATGTCTGGTTCCTCTCGTGCTACAGAGACGGATGGGAATCAAGACTCCTATCTGAAGAGGTCAGTTAAGCTTATATACTTCTAACACATTAAACAGAACCAGTTTTTATTATAATGAAATATGGCAGACTGGTTGGTATCTGTGAAGGAAAGTTGGGTTGCTGTGTTATGAAAGATATAATTAGAGTATCCATTCACAGGTATTACAGAACCCTTCCAGAAGAGAAAAGATTGATGCTTGAAAAGTCTCTGATGGTATTTTACATACATTAAAGAAATAGTTCACACACACACACACACGCACACACACTCGCACACACACACACACACACACACACACACACACACACACACACACTCGCGCGCACACACACACACACACACACACACAAATTAAATTGTTATTATTTGAATTGATTGGAATTAGAAAGGAACTGTCAAGTTGAGTTCTTGGGGAATTCTTATGAAAGTTTTTTCATTTTTGGAGAATAAATGAAGACCTTTTCATTTTTGGATGAACTATTCTGATAAATAAATAAAAAATAGGTATTGCAAATCATTTGAGAAATTATAACAACCATGCTTTCTTCATGCAGAATGCAAATAATGACCAAGCGCACGTCAGTGGTCTTGGGAAGGAACGTGTTGATTCCAAACAAGGTAAGAAGTCCAAAACATTGAGAGTCAAATAAATTACCAATCCAACTTAAACTGATCAGTGTGTGTAATGTTTATGTATTTTTCTGTGTGTGCAGTTCCTGATCCAAAAAAAGATCCTAAACACAAGACTGGGGCAGATGCTGAAGACAATGAAGGCAAAGAATCCCAAAAATCCTCCACATGCGTTGTGTTATAACATTGCTTATCATACAGAACATCATTAAGACTTGCCTCACTGATAAACACTTGCCAGTCATAATCATTTCAGTGGATTGAACTCATTGGAAAATGCAAATTCAAATGCCATATTGATTTTTAACAGTATTAATTTTATTCCTTAACAGTGTTTAGTTGCAATATGTTTTTCCCCTCTATTTATTAAGACGTTATGTGACAATTGACGATGACACTGTGTCACTTCATAAACATAGGCATGGAAAAAAGTATGAATCTATTTTGTGGCCAATTCAAAGCAATACTAAATGAGTATTTTACAAAATCTCTGTGAAACAGGGGTTTGCAATAAACTTAACTAGCAATATTCAATGTAGACCACAGTCTGTATACTGAAATATGGTGCTGGCTTCACATCAGCGCACAGGCAGAAAAACTATTTTACCCATAGCGCCTTTTGCATTTTTGACTGTTCACACAGAGAACGCGTGACAAGTTTGAGCAAATGGTTCAGTTTAGTGTGTCGTAAAACCCAGCAGGACAGCAACACCTCTAAAACAGATGTGAAGGTAATAATACGTGAAGTAAACACGCTGCAGCTGAACAGTGTTTAGCCTGCCAAGATCAAATCAAAGATTTCAGATATTGAACTGATAATAAGTTGTGTTTGGTTAGTCATTGCTTGCTTGTAATCAGCTTTACTGTTTGCTCAAAGATACACAGATGTGATACACAAGTGAAAAAACAACTGGGCAGTAGTTAAAGCATACGGTCACTGACTGGTCATTTTACCGGTTCCCACACCTTTTGAGAAAGGCATTTACACACATTCTACAGTAATGTGTGATTATTTAGGTATTCAAAACTTTTGCAGAGATTGCTATCACAAAGAACAACTTTTAGCTAATTAAATCATTTAGATCTGAGAATAAATATCATTAATTTATTCTTTAACATTGTTTATTTGCAGTATGTTTTTTTTCTGAATGAGACATTTGGTGACAAAAATTGAAATCTGCATTACCTACTGGGACATTTTCTATTGCATTAACCAACGCTGTCTCACTTCAGAAGTTAGGAAAAACTAGAAACATTAAATAGAAAAAGATCTATTGACTATAGAAATTGCTTCTTAAGATTTCACCTTTTCTTGAAAATCATCATTTATGCCTGATATTTCCAGGTTTTCATAGTTCTGGAAACCCTGAGTTTAAAAAAGAATTAAATTTTGTCAGTAATTCATCACAATACTAGACATATCTGACAAGAAGCAAATGTTAAAAAAGCACAAATGTTTATTTGCTCTGAAAAATAAATTAGCATGTCCTGAACTCAATATTACCCCAATCACGCATTTATAATTTTGTCCTTTTTATACATTTTAAATTCAAAAACTCTCAAAAATGCAATCATTTAAACGCAAAAGCTTTGTCATCCAATTAATATTCTGGCAAATACAACTCTTCACAGACAAGCAGGGTAGCCCATATGAAACTGTGATCTATAGCATTTGCAATGCATATTTATTTGTATTTATCCCCCATTTATAAATATCTTTATAATGTATTTTAGCAGCCGTAGAATAAATAGGCCCTCCTGTACTTTTGTCAACAAGCTGACCTAATTCCAGTGATTGGTGTAAGAGAGGATCTTTGATCATTGGTGTTTGTGTTCAGTCACTGCTGTCATCACCCACCACCATGTGGCTGTACTTCTTCTGCTGTTGCTCCTTAAGCGAATCCTTCACCTTTGCCCTCTTCAGACCCCCATCCCTGTGAGACACACAGTAATAAACCTTTAACTTAAATTCAATCATTAGCAGGACAGCTAAAGACAAACTCTTTTACACACCAGGCCAAGTCCACTAAACCTCCTTGTTGTGCAATGGTTGATTTCACCCTGTTGGCAAACTGCACAGCATCCTCTCCTTCCTGTGTGCACAGGAAATGAGTCAGTGAGGGCGTAATCAATCACATCAACATCATGATACATTACAGCTTGAGCTCTCACCTTCTGCGCCATTGGAGGCAGATACCAGACGTTGCAGACTATGGCCCAGCTCGTCATCATCCGCAGCAGATAGCTCACCATGCTATATTTGCTGCTGTTCCAGAACGCATCTCCAAACTGTGGGTCATACTATATAACACACACACACATAGACACTGCATGAGGGTCATAGTAGGTCAATATACAAACAAACACACACACACACACACACACACACACATAGACACTGCATGAGGGTCATAGTAGGTCAATATACAAACAACACACACACACACACACACACACACACACACACACACACACACTGCATGAGGGTCATAATAGGTCAATATAAAAAACACACACACACACACACACTGCATGAGGGTCATAATAGGTCAATACACACACACACACACATACACATACACACTGCATGAGGGTCATAATAGGTCAATATACACACACACACAACACACACACACACACACACACACTATGACGATCATTGCCACATGGGACCAAAACATAGTGCTCTGTATATTACTGCTTTATTTTAAATTGTATGTGAAACAGTAATTTAATGATAATTATTTAATTAATTTGATTTAATTGTAATAATAATTTTTATTATTTATCAAATTAAACAGGATAGGATATATTACAAATATAATATAAAGTTTTATCATTTTTGACAGAAAATAGCTATCTTGTGCTCACAAAAGCTGCATTTATTTGATAAAAAAATATAGTAAAAATAGTGTTATTGTGAAATATTATTACAATTTCAAATAACTGTTTTCTATTTGAATATATTTTTTTTATTTAATTTATTTATGTTATCAGATCTGTATTTTCAGCATCATTACTCCAGTCTTCAGTGTCACATGATCTTCAGAAATCATTCTCATAAGCTGATTTACTGCTCAAGAAGCCTTCCTAATTTAATCAATGCTGAAAACAGTTTTTACTGTTTAATATTTTTATAGAAACTATACAATACACTACCATTCAAAAGTTTTGAGTAACTTCTTTATTTATTTAAGTAATTTATTATTTTATTCATCAATGATGCAATATATTGTTAAAAGTGAAAGTAACGTCCCTTATATTGTTACAAAAAATACATTTCAAATAAGTGTTGTTCAATTAACTTTATATTCATCAAAAAATCTTGATGAAAAATGTGTCATGTGGTTTCCAGAATAATATTCAGCATCAACATTATTAATTGACAATCATCATAGAGTAATTTGAGCAGAAAATCGGCTTATTATAATGATGAGTGAAAGATCATGGAATAAATTACTTTATAAAATATATTCAAATTAAATACAACATATATTTTATATTTTAAATTGTAATAATATTAAAAAATATTACTACTGTATTTTTAATCAAATAAATGCAGCACAAAAGATAATCATAATTCACATTGCAACTTACTACAATGCATTTTTCAAGTCAACAAAAATAGTAAATATGAGCCTGTCTCCTTACAGCAGATAATGTGCATAAAAGACAAGTACTGATATTTTACCTTTATAGCCACGGGGTATATAGTTCCTCCGATTTCAAAACTTCCCTTTTTAAACATCATCACTGATGTATTATTGATGCACGTTCCTGCAGAAGCAACCAGGTGCAAGTATTAGACTTCAACCGTCGAGCAGGACCTGAAATACGACTGAAACTGTCTCTCAGCGTGTTTCTCGTTGTTATTATGCACTTACCCTCAGGGAAGATGAGTATCGGCAGCTTTGTTTTGTCATTTGCGTGATCTCTCAACCTGGGACGGGAGAAAAAACAAGCAAGATGAATAGACCAGCATGTTATGAAAGGCAGTATGAGGAATAGATGGAAAAATGTATAAAGTAAACGAATCACAACATTAATTTAAGTGAAAAAAAATTAATTTAAGTAAAAAAAAAACAAGCAAGATGAATAGACCAGCATGTTATGAAAGGCAGTATGAGGAATAGATGGAAAAAATGATAAAGTAAACGAATCACAACATTAATTTATATTATATAGATTACATTTACTGGCAGAATAGAACAGAAATTAATAGGAAGTGAGAGATAAGTTCTGCATTTACTCAACATAAAGAACTACATAATGAAAACTTGATATTTTAATTCATTTTCTTTATTATTCTAGATTAAAATATAGTGGTGGTGAATGACAAATGGATTATATTTAGACAAAAAAATATTTTTAAACATTATCCTTACATTCCCTACACCTAAAAAATAGAATATATTTATATTAATCTGTGGATTTAATTTTAGACAGAAGAGTTCTGAAATGAATAGAAAGCGAGGGATACATTCTGGATTTCTTCTGCAAAACTTATATTACAAACCTTAATATTTTAATGAATTTTCTTTATTATTCTAGATTAAAATGTAATGGTGATGAGTGGCAATGGATGATATTCTGGCAAAAACCCAAATATGTTAAAATTAATTTTTTAACGTTATTTTAACATTTACATAAGTCTATAAACAATATGTTCTTAACCAGTCTTAAGAGTGATTTTTTTTCGAAATTGAGGTTTATACATCATCTGAAAGCTGAATAAATAAGCTTTGTTATGATAGGATAATATTTGGCTGAGATACAACTATTTGAAAATCTTTAATCAGAGGATGAAAAAAATACAAATATTGAGAAAATACCTTTAAAGTTGTCCAAATGAAGTTCTTAGCAATGCATATTACTAATCAAAAATTCAGTTTTGATATATTTACAGTAGGACATTTACCAAATATTTTCATGGAACTTGATCTTTACTTAATGTCCTAATGATTTTTGTCATAAAAAAGAAAATTTTGACCCATACAATGTATTTTTGGCTATTGCTACAAATATACCCCAGCGACTTAAGACTGGTTTTGTGCTCCAGGTTCACCATACCTAAACTTAACAACTACACTACTAACTATTAATAAGCTGCAAATTAAGAGTTTATTAAGGCAAAAGTAGTAATAGTTAATTAATAGTGGGAACTGGTCCCCAAAATAAAGTGTGACCAGTACGGTCATAAAGAAACAGACTGACAATATATCAGAATGTAGTATTGTAGAGATCGTCTGCACATGAAATGATATTAAACTGCGAATGTAATTCTCAAGTCCTCAGTGCTGTTCAGTGTTTTAAATACACGTGTTTGTGTTGTGCTGTGAGACACATAGAAGCTGACTCAGACAGACATGACCCAGCATGCAACAGGGAGGTATTTTGTCTAAGAAAATATGCAGAGAAATATATGCATGCATATATTGAGCTTTATACTGTAGAAAGATGAATAAATGTAAAAAAATCATGAAAAATATTTTATTACAAAAATGTAAAATCATGAAAATATTTTTTTGTAGTGATTTGCTTTATTAAGAATATGAGAACATCATTATTGTTGTTTTACCTTTGTGTCACTAGGTGGCGGTCTCTCATCTCCGCTCTCTCAAACCAGATATGAGGGCAGGATCGCTCCATGGCACGCTGGAGGACTCCCATTAAACCACCGTGAACCTGTCCTACCTGTTTACAGAAAAGGCTTTGTTTAATTAGGAGCAATTATTTTCAACGTAGGAACTAAGTGTTAATAAGCAGAGAATGAATCAGCAGTGGGTTTTTTATGTTTTTGGTGTTGCCAAAATTCATTAAATAAACCCACATCATTTACATGTATTAATTTAGCTAATACTTATAAATGAAACAAAAACATTAGACCACAATATTAGCAGTTATGCTATTATTGAAAAAAAATCTGCATTTTCTTTCAGCTTTATACATATTTTTAATTTTGAATAACAAAAAAAATAAATACTGGATCAATTATGTTTGTTGAAAAAGAAACACTGAACAAAATATTTTAAGTATTAAAATATGGCTCTTAAAATATTCCAAAATAAATAAATTAATTGTTTATGAATATTAATATTATTGAAATACATACAGAAAGGCAAAGTTTCTGTATTTTCACCGGCTCTATTTTTTACATGATGAATAACGGAAAATTATATGAGATAATATTTTTTGTTAAGAAACATACAGAACAGTTTAGGTATTCAAATATGGCTCTTAAAACATCTAAAAATACATTAATTATATACAAATGTTACTGAAAAATATTCAGTTTTTCGGCTCTATAATTTTTTTAGGATAAATAACAATAAAATTATACCAAATAAATTTTAAAGAACAAACAAACACATAAAAAGAACAAAAACATTTTAAAGTGTCCAAATATGGCTATTAAAAATGTCCCTAAAATAAATTAAATCCATATCAATATTAATATTACTGAACAACATTAATTATCTGCCTTTTCCTTCATTTTTTATTTATTTATTTATTTTATTATGAATAATGAAAAAAATACACTGGTAAAAACAAAAAATACAGAACAAAACAATTTAAATATTCTAATATGCTTTTCAGGAGCAATATTAAATGGCCAAAATACCAAAAATACCAATTAGAGGTTGGCAAAGGTAAATGGCAACTGTAAACATAAAGGTGACATATCATGAAAATCTGACATTTTCTGTGTTTAAGTGCTATAACCGGAGATTATCTACCAACACAGAAAACTTAAAGTACATCCCAGTCAATTTAGTTTTGGAAGCCTTTCTCTGCAAGCTTGTGAAAAAACGAGCACGTCAGATTTCGCTCCCCCCGTGATGTAGAAAGGGGATCTTATAATAATATCATGCTCCTTGTTTTTGTAACTTATGTGAGTTTTTAACATAAACTTGTGTGTATTTGAAAGTTTAAGCGCAACAAGACATGAAAGAGAACTTGGTTTAGTACTCACAAGCTGTGTGACAGCTGCTTTCTGTGTGCGTGCGCTCAGAAAACCCTATATCAGAAGTTTAAACTAATATGGTTTAAAACACATAATTTCAGCGTGATAGACACGATAATCAAAACCAAACAGTTGTTTTTTTAGCAGAGTATCTGAGGAAAGAGCAGTAAAGGCACAGCCCTATTCTGGAAAAGGGGGCGGGAGCAGCAGTTAATTTGCATTTAAAGAGACATGCACGAAAACAGTGTTTTTCTGGCTGCACAAACTCAAAATAGGCATTTTTCTTAAAATTATATAATAAATTATCTGTGGGGTATTTTGAGCTGAAACTTCACAGACACATTCTGGGGACAGCTGAGACTTATATAACATATTATAAAAAAAGACAGACGGTGCACACACACACCGTGAACATACCCAGAGCAGTGGGCAGCCATTTTTGCTGCAGCGCCCAGGGAGCAGTTAGGGGTCGGTGCCTTGCTCAAGGGCACCTCAGTCGTGGTATTGAGGGTGGAGAGTCATATTCACTCCCCCCACCTACAATTCCTGCCAGCCTGAGACTCGCACTCACAATCTTTGGATTACGAGTCCGACTCTCTAACCATTAGACCACGACTTCCCCTTCTAAAAAGGGGGCATAATAGTTATCTTTTAATTCCAAAAAAGCACACATAATGTACCATCAAAGTAGTTTAAATGATTTATATACGCCATTCCTAGTGTTCTGAAATTATTTGTTCTCTTAATGTGAAAAAGATAGTAATTGAAGTCATATTCACTCATATCAATCGTATTGTATATTAATCATATCATGTAAAGCTGCAGACCTGCTGAGCACATAATACAATTAAAAGAGAAGATAAAAGTGCATACAAGCCTGTGCAAACCTGTATAAAAAAGTGCAAATACCAAGATTTGAGAACCACTGTACTCACTCACCATTGCATAACAGCCGTCATTAGCCAGAATAACGATGTCAATTGGCGAAGTGTGATTAGCTACACAGATGCCTCCTCTCTTAGGCCTGTTCTGTCTGTAAAAAGAATTAGTACTGCACAATTAGACTCATTTAACACACAACTTGCATATTTAGCACAGATGTTTGTCTGTAAGCCCTGCTGGTAGAAAAGCTGACAGCCACAGAGTTGTTGTCTATGTTGAGTGTTTCAAACTTGCCACTTAGGTGTCATTTCAGTCCGGATACTGCCTCAGAAGGCAACTGTCTATGTAGAAAGACAGCTCACTGGGTTTTGGAACAGAGCCTGTGTCTGTACAAGTCTAAACCATATTATTGTTCCGTGATTAGACCAGCTGTTGTTGTTAAATGAAGCCTTGAACTCACTTGTTGTGATAGTGAATCGTAGCTGAAAGGCCTCTTGCACAGATCCTGTAGCACATCAAGTGGACCAGGTCACTCAACCAACCCTTCACACTGAAACAACAGAGGATTGTAATGAATATAATTAGGATTAAACAACACTTTAATGGACACTGAACATTATGAGATGTCCATTGTTAAAATGGTTGAAGTTCATTTTTTTTGCATTCAACATTGATTCAAAATTATTCTGCAAATAAGGGCTTTCCTTTGCAAACAAACTCTTTTGATGTAAATCATAAGACTTAATTGTTACTAGGAATAAAACTCAAATAACATGCATTTAGCCATTACTTACATCATGTTTGTAAGAAATAATGTTACAAATAATACTTATTTGAACAACAGAACTAAAAGTAAAGCTATTAAAAATATTTATATAGTTTTTGTTGATTTAATTAAATCTGAAATAAAAGAAAATGTAAATATTAGATACAACATTTAAAATTAAATGGAAGCCGAATAGAAATACTTAAAGATAGAAATATACAAAAAATGTAAAATAACAAGAGCACGACAAACTACCGGCCACTTTATTAGGTGCACCTGTTCAATTGCTTGGTAACACAAATTGCTAATCATCCGTTCACATGGCAGCAACTCAATGCATTTAGGCATCTAGATGTGAAGTCGGCTTGCTGAAGTTCAAACCGAGCATCAGAACGGGGAAGAAAGGGGATTTAAGTGACTTTGAACGTGGAATGGTTGTTGGTGCCAGACGGGCTGGTCTGAGTATTTCAGAAACTGCTGATCTACTGGGATTTTCACACACAACCATCTCTAGAGTTTACAGAGAATGGTCCGAAAAAGAGAAAATATCCAGTGAGCGGCAGTTGTGTGGACGGAAATGCCTTGTTGATATCAGAGTTCAGAGGACAATGGGCAGACTGGTTAGAGATGATAAAAAGACAACAGTAACTCAAATAACCACTCGTTACAACCAAGGTATGCAGAATACTATCTCTGAACGCACAACACGTCGAACCCTGAAGCAGATGGGCTCCAGCAGCAGAAGACCACACCGGGTGCCGCTCCTGTCAGATAAGAACAGGAAATGGAGGCTCACCAAAACTGGACAATAGAAGATTGGAAAAACGTTGCCTGGTCTGATGAGTCTCGATTTCTGCTGCGACATTCAGATGGTAGGGTCAGAATTTGGTGTAAAGAACATGAAAGCATGTATCCATCCTGCCTTGTCTCAACGGTTCAGGCTGGTGGTGGTGGTGTAATGATGTGGGGGATATTTCTAGGCACACTTTGGGTCCCTTAGTACCAATTGAGCATCGTTTAAACACCACAGTCTACCTGAGTATTGTTGCTGACTATGTCATCCCTTTATGACTACAGTACCATTTCTGATGACACTTCCAGGTAATGAATGTCAAAAGCTCAAATCATCTCAGTGGTTTCTTGAACATGACAATGAGTTCTTTACTCAAATGGCCTCCAAGTCAAGATCTCAATCCAATAGAACTTTGGGATGTGGTGGAACGGGAATTCACATAGAGTGCAAACAAATCTGCAGAAACTGCGTGATGCTATCGTGACAATATGACCAAAAATCTCTGAGGAATGTTTCCAACACCTTGTTGAATCTATGCACGAAGAATTAAGGCAGTTCTGAAGGCAAACAGGGGTCCAACCCGGTACTAACCAGGTGTACCTAATAAAGTGGCGGTGAGTGTATATACAGTATCTCACAGGAGAGAGTACACCCCTCACATTTTTGAAAAATATTTTATTATGTATTTTATGTGACCACACTGAAGAAATGACACCTGCTACAATGTAAAATAGTGAGTGTACAGCTTGTATAACAGGGTAAATTTGCTGTCCCCTCAAAATAACTTAACACACCAGCCATAATCTCTAAACCGGGCACAAAAAGTGATACACCCCTAAGAAAATTATGCCCAAAGTGCAATGTGGCACCATATTTTCCAGCACTGCCTTAACTCTCTTGCATGGAGTTCAAGAGCTTTACAGGTTGCCACTGGAGTCCTCTTCCACTCCTCCATGATGACATCACGGAGCTTGGATTAACCTTGCGCTCCTCCAGCTTCCATTTGAGGATGCCCCACAGATGCTCATAGGGTTTAAGTCTGGAGACATGCTTGGCCAGTCCATCACCTTTACCCTTAGCTTCTTTAGCAAGGCAGTGCTTTTGGGAATACCGCCCTGCGCCCAGTCTCGAGGGAGGGGATCATGCCTGCTTCATGCCACAGTACATGTTGGCATTCATGTTCCTCAATGAAACTGGTCCCCAGTGCCGGCAACTCATGCAAACCCCAGACCATGACACTCCCTCACCACCATGCTTGACTGGAGGCAAACATACTTGTCTTTGTTCCTCACTGGTTGCTGCCAACACATTAACCATCTGAACCAAATAGCATAAATATTGGTCATCAGACCACAAGGACATGGTTCCAGTAATCCATGTCCTTATTGCTTGTCTTCAGCAAACTTGAGGCTTTCTTGGCATCATCTTTAGAAGAGGCTTCCTTCTGTGACAGCCATGGACCAATTGATGTGTATGGTCTTAGCACCGTGCTGCAGCTCAGTTTCAGGGTCTGGCAATCTTCTTATAGCCTACGCCATCTTTAAGAGGCAACAATTCTTTTTTTCAGCTTAGAGAGTTTTTGCCATAGGTGCCATGTTGAACCAGTGACCAGTATGAGAGAGTGAGAGCATAACACCAAATGAACCCACCTGTCCCCATTCACATCTGAGACCTTGTAACCAAGTCAAAACGGGGAGAGAAAATGGCTAATGGGCCATGCTTTTCACTTAAGGGGCTCAGCCTTTTTCCCCCAAAATATTGCAGGTGAAAATGTGAAGTCTTGAAAACTGAACTTACAACTAGAGAATTGTTTTGTACTTAACATACAATATAAAGCGGCAGAGATGCAAAAACATTGCCATCAGAATATCTCATACATAATAAGTTAATGAAGATTATGGTGATGATTATGCTGCTACATAGTAAGCCAATGGCGTAAATGGGTTTTAACAATCTATTTAGGCTAATGATGCTTTTGGGAAACGCAGCCCATGGTTAGTGCTGGTACCAGAAAAAATTAGGGAGAAACTGGTTAATTAAGTAGCATGGTCATTGCTGATTATTGATGGCCGTGTTGGTTTAGACATGTGGGCAAACGAAGATGCTAGTGTAGACCAACCAGCACTGGTGTCCAAAAAATAATATGCTGGGGCTCAGCAGTCTTGGTCTCTTTAAGTATAGAAAGAGACGGACTGGAATTGGAGCGCAATCATGAATTATTCTTGCATTTGTAAAGCTAATAACATCACTTATGCATTACCTGAAATTGGGGAGGAAACCCACCATCGTTGTGCCAATCACCAACCAGCTCAGCCCTATAGCTGTAAGTGTAATCCTACAGACAGTGACAATAAGAGAATGACAGGTGCATGACATTCAGTGAAAAACATTACTAGACTAATTTATATTTTTAGAATCCAAATAATGACTTTTTCATATAATATACTGCCAAGACAAGAACAAAGCAATGAATCTCACCAATATACTAATGTACTGTTCAAATGTTTTTGAAAGAGATCTCTTCTGTTCACCAAGGTTGCATTTATTTGATCAAAATTAAAGTAAAAACAGTCATTTTGATAAATATTATTAGAATTTAAAATAACTCTAATTATGCAAAGCTGAATTTTCAGCATCATTACTCCAGTCTTCAGTGTCATGTGAAGATGCTGCTCAAGAAACATTATTATTATTAACATTATGTTGAAAACGGTTATGCTACTTAATATTTTTGTGAAAACCAGGATACAAAATTTATTAGAACAGCATTTATTTGAAATAGAAATAACATTATAACAAAATGTTTTTACTGTCACTTTTGATCAATTGAATGCATTCCTACTGAATAAAAGTATTAATTTCCTAAAGAATGAAATAGTACTCTACCGTAGAGGAAGCAGTATGCAGTATCTCACGACCACGCCAACTCCCCACAGTACAGTGAGCCTGAGAGAGATGTACTGGAAGTTGTTGTTGGTTCGGGTGAGGAGGTTCCAGGACACCAGCTCCTCTGAGGTGAACCTCTGCGTGACATCGTCTTCCACAATGCTCTCAATGCCTTTCCTGGAGAAGTACAGGCCGTCGCTCAGAGTGAAATCTCCACGCTCGGCTGACTTTGGCCTGTTCTGACGCAACTCCTCGATCTCCTGCTCCAAAGACGAATCATTCCGCTGAATTAAACCTGATCAAAAATACAGTAATATTGTGAAACATTATTACAATTTGAATTTGAACATTTTCAAATGTAATTTATTCCTGTGATGCAAAGCTGAATTTGCTCCAGTCTTCAGTGTCACATGAACCTTCAGAAAACATTTACATTTTTCTATAGGTTTATTTTGATAAATAAGTTCAAAGCAGCTGCATTTATTCAAAACAGAAATCTTTTGTAACATTGTAAATGTTATTAATGTCACTTTTGCTGTGTCCTTGCTGAATAAAAGTATTAATTTCTTTAAAAAAGAATCAGTGTATTTGAATGACAGTGTTTTTGAAGCTTGAAGGTGTCTACTATGCCCAATCACTTCCATTTCAGTATATGGAAAAACAAATAATGTAAACATTAGTAAATGATGAAGGACTTTTCAGTTTTGAGTGAACTAGTGCTTTAATGTGATGCAAGCACATAGAAGACAGTGCCCATTCTGTGCCGTCTTAAGAAACACATTTAAACGAGACACACTTTAGTATAATCATTAACGCTTTCATCAGCTAAGATGTTGATTAATCAGTGAAGATCAGTGAGGTATTGATAAAGAGCGTTTATAAATCTAATGCAGGGTGTAACTGACGGGCTAAAGTCCACTGGGAGCGTATGAGAGAGCGAGAGAAACTGCAGTCATTGTGTAACGTGTGATTACTTGAGTAGATAGATAACTGAGAGATCTCAGAGCACTGCTTGTGTCTTGTCAGATCACCGATCGTATCTAGAGGGAAACAATCACTGTGCAGCAATACTAAAAATGACAAGAACCCGAGGAACGATATAGAAATGTCCAGCTCTTTTTCCATTGAATGCAAAAACAGAAATCCTGAGTAATCCTTGAACAGTGAGGAACACTGCAATCTCATTTGCATTCAGCTTAAAAAATGATCCATCGACTTGTCACTCCAAGTTTGACATTGTCAATAATGACTGTTCCTCATAAATGACTTAATATAAAGCAAACAAGGCATATGTAGCACTTTCGTGGTGATTCATGGTGTTATTTGGACCTTTTGGAGATTGACAGTCACTGGACTGGAACAAAGCAGCATGGAAATGAAAAACGGTATAGAGTACCATTTAAAGTTTGTAGTTTGCAGTCATTCATTTTTATTTTTAAAGAAATTAATACTTGTATTCATCAAGGATGCATTAAATTGTCCAACAGTGACAGTAAAGCATTTATAATGTTACAAAAGATTTCTGTTTAAAATAAATGCCATTCTATTGATCCATTTATCAAAGAATTCTGAAGAATGTATCAAACATATGTATCAAATATAAAGCTAAACTGATTTCAATATGGATAATAATGAGACATTTTCTTGAGCAGCATATTAGAATGATTTCTGAAGAATCATGTGACACCGAAGACTGGAGTAATGATGCTGAAAATGTATCTTTGCATCACAAAAATGAATTACATTTTAAAATATATTACAATAGAAAACATTTATTTTAAACTGTAATACATTTTCACAATTTTAAGGTTTTACTGTAATTTTAATCAAATAAATGCAGCCTTGGTGAGCAGAAGAGACGTGTAAATGGAGACAGAATTTCGATTTTTTTTTGGGGGGGGGGGGGTTAAACACCTGGATCCAGATGTGTTTGTGACTGTAGGAGTGCAAACTCACCATTTGATGCAGAATGTTTCAGTATCTCCTCTGCTCTACTCGCCCTTTGGATTCTGTGTGTTGCCCACTGCAAAAACACCAGGCAAAGCTTTATATATACTAATATATAATATATGATTCCATTTGTTCCTGACACTAGGCGTTAAACTTGCATAATCAATCACACTTAACAATGTGATGACACAGCACATTTCAGTTTGAGAAATATATCCCATCTGATTATGCCACAATGTTCATTGTTTCATTTCCTCTTGGTGGCAGTGTGAAATAGCCTAGTGTCCTGGGAGCTTAGCATGTCAAGTAGTGTGTACTTCTGTACTTCTTAAAGCTTTTTAAAACATATGTCTAAATCATGTGTAATTATTAATATAAACGCAGCTTTTATGAGCTCTTATCAACTGAGAGACTACATAAAGTATTTATGCTCTTACAAATGTATTACTACAAGTCTACTATTTGCAGCTACAGAGTGATTAAAAACGGTTTGAAGCTGAAGTCAAAGTGAATTGAATGGCTCTGTAACTAGCTGCAAAACGATTAGTCATGATTAATCATTTCAAAATAAAAGTTTATGTTTACATATTGTATACTGTGTATGTTTATTATGTGTATATATAAAAATACACACACACATACATGTATATATTAGGGAAAAAATATGTTAGATTTATATGTAAAATATTTATATTTATATATATAATATAAATTATATACAAGTGTTTACATACAAATACACACAATACATAGAAATATATATACATCTATATGGGTGTATTTACATATACATAGTAAATATACACAGTACGCACACATATAGTATGTAAACATGAACTTTTATTTTGAAGCGATTAATCGCGACTAATTGTTTTGCAGCTCTAACCCATTTTACTTCTGTAATGAAAAACAATGTAGAGCATGACTTGATTTGATCTTTTAGGGGCTGATGGGAAGACAACTGGGTGTTAAGAAGTGGAATGGAGCAAGACTAAATGTGAAATAGTTATTTGACTATTGGTTAATATTATCTTTAAGTGACATTGGTGATAAAAAGGAAAGTTGTCTCATTTGTGAAGGAAGTTGTAGCATTTTGATAAAACTTGATGAAAAAAGGTCATGGTCATAATATATCCTTTATTTTTATGCCTGTAAATATGTAAATATAATTATTTATATACTTTATAGCTTGATTAACATTTTGATTATTTTATATTTAATATTTAATTTTAGCGTTTGTTTGTTTGTAATTTTGTTGTGCTTTTGCCATTTTATTAGTTTTTTTATATATATTATATATATATTTCTAAATGGTACATTTTTTTTCCTTTTTAGTTATTTGATTTTTAGTTAACTGATTTTTAACACTAATTGTTAAGTTTTAAGAGAATATAAAAAAAAAATTCAATAAACAATGTTTTCCCATCTCACCTACCTCTAGTGTTTTGATAAGGATCTTCATGTAGGTCTCAGTGATGCCTAGCGAGATGCCAAACATGGCAGGCAGCATGATCAGGACCACCACACCGGGGAACCAGACCCTCAGCACAGGGAAAATCACAGCCCAAAACCCCTCCATAACCACACGGACCAGACCACCTCCACTACATGCACTACACGACTGGGGGAAATGAATATAATAACCTTTAAACAGAAATGCTTATTCACAAGACACTTACAATAATAATACAACTTGATTGGAACAACAACACATTAGACTTTTGATGATGTGATACACACCATAAACACTTAACCTGTATTTCACTTTAAACCTTCTATCAGTTGAGATATCACGGAGTTTAAGCCATGAAGCAATATATGACACAAACAAATCAGCCCAATAAAAAGTATCTTTTGTTTGCTCAATGAATTAAGCTGGAGCTCACCTGGTTTCACGAAACGCCAGCAGCTCTACAGGACAGAAAGCAGAGAATGTCCCTCGCTGTCATACTCCTCTGACCCTTAACATGATAGAGCCTGGAACTTAAGGTGTTTTAAAGTCCGTTTAAGGAACTTCTGCAGCCTGTAAGCAGTGATTGGGAAATAGCAATGCTGGAAGACACCCTAGACCTGTAAATGTAGAACAAAGTTCAACAGCAACAATAGAAAACTGCGCCATCGTGAGGAGAAGTTTGTGCAGTGGGCTAATGCACTGACATTTGATCTGTCTATAATTAACAAAGCCAGAAATGCACATCAAATAGTTTCAATCCTAGACTTACAAAGTCATAAAACTGCATGCATAATAATTATCTAAGAATTAGACTTGTTTAAACTAGTTTTACTTGAAGTTTAGCATGACACTCTTCTGTCTACTTGGTTAAAATATATGCAAAAAAATTCAAAGACCCCCCCCCCCCCAGTCTTTCACAGCATTTCATGAAGAATTTAAGGGGAAGAAGGTAAATTAAAAGGGTATGTAAAGTTAAAAATTTTAGTGTTCTTGATCAGAAATTAAATCTCTTGCAACAACAGAGAAATGTTGGCTTTGTAATTGTGTGTGAGAGCATGTGTTGTCCATATGGATATGAAATCTTCTCTAAAATTAGGAAGTTTAATTACATAAGCATATCAAGGCCAGACACATGAACTAGTAGGCTACAATAGCTTTGTTCTGGTAAAAAGGTGTGGTTTAACAGGATAAAGTGCGCTTGCATTACTAGGATATTACATAACGTCATAACACAGTAGGCTATTCTCAAACAGTAGGCTATAGAAAAATGAATTGCTTTAATCAGCGGGTTTTTAAACTATGTCACACGGTCCTCTGAAACACTAGATTAATTGGTCAATAGCGCCATCCAGTGATTGGATATTTCCTTATAGGCTAATGACTGTGAGATGTACGGGTAGAGCATGTGAGCGAAGCGGAGCGGTGTGACGCTCAGCTCAATATTTCGCTTTGTGTGCATCCGTTCCGCTCAGTCGCTCACGGCTAAAGCAAACGCTGCGCTAATGTTCTGCTCTCGCTCACCCGTAAACCAAATCCCGCTCAGACATTATATTTCTCCAGTAGGCCAAATGTTTTTTCCCTGTTTTTAATGAAATTCTTGTATAAATGTCTCAGTTAAAGCAGTAGTCCGATAAGTACCGGTTATGTTTCAGGGTGATGTTCAGCTTGCAGAATTGTATTAATTTAAATGTATTAAATTAAAATTATGAATTTAAAAACATGTCTTGTTTTTGAAGCCACTTGGCAAACCTTCCTAAAAATTAAATAAATGCCCTACTGCGAGATTTTAGATTTCCTGCCCCCACCCCCCGCTAATAATAAAAAAAAAACTTTACTATAATATAACATAACATAAATACTGATAAGTATTAGCATACATTAGTAGTAAATAAATTGTGATAATAAATGAACAAATTGTACTACAGTAATTTATGAAGAAATTTCAACAAACAGCACGGGCTATCACAGCTCAGTCTTCGCGATTTTTTTCAATATTTTTTTTCTTATTCCCTCTTTTGTGTCTGCTTTCTTTGCTGTCGTGTCTTGTGATAATTATGAATATTTTTAAATTTTTCCCTCAGAAATTTAGAAATGATACTTTAAGAGCACATAAATTGCAAAACTATGTTAATTGCGTGCGCCATGCTGATGTATTATAATTATCATCCCAGCTAACAGGGACTGTTCTCAGAACTTGGAACATTCTCTCAAGGTTATAAACAAACATTCCTCCAGTAATGTTAATATAATGTTTGTTCAAAGTTATTTGGTTTTTAATAATGTTCTCAAATGGTTAGACGGAAATGTTATTTACACATGTCTTTGTAAAAGGTTTTTTCAAACGTTCTAATAATAATGAGTGAAGCCAGTGTTGTATCCGAGTCCAGTGTCGAGTCCTAGTTTTTAATCAATTGAGCAGAGGTGGGACTTTCAAAGAGTTAAAGCGTTAAAGTTAATGAGATAATTAAGTGACTAATTAAATGATGATTGTGCATTAGTGATGAGCACCTGCTGTTATTGAGAATTACAGAGGATCAGATGTTGATGTTTTATTGGTTAAAATGATGCCACCATCATGGAGATCAGTGTTTACTTTAGTTGGGCTCTTGACGTGTATTAGATCACTTTTACTAATTCAAAGTGATTTGTTTCTAAACAATAATTTGTAACACAATTGTGATGCATGCAAACACTGAATATAGTGAATGCATGATGTAATGCATGGTTTATTTAGACTAGACATTTGGTTTTTTATCTCGTGTGGCGATTTTACTCTGATTACTGTGCGCATGTAAACGTGTCAGTGTTGCGTTAACTGGGAAAACAAAAGCCCCTGGAACGGGTAGTGAAAGTGCCTGACAGCTCCCAATATTGAAGTACCATCAATAAGACGCCAGTCAATAAATCAAAGAGAAACCACTCACATGAGTTACAAGCAGAAAGTGTAAACTAATCTACTACTTCAAGCAGCTTGTAAAAGTGTCACCCAACTAAAGCCACTTCTCTCCATGATGGTGGCGATCCTCTGTAATTCGCAGGTATCACTAATGCACAATCATCATTTAATTAGTCAGCTTTAACATACCTCTGCTCAATTGTTAAAAACTAGGACTCACACTGGACTCGTATAATACTGCCTATGCTGAGTAATTAATCATTTCAGGAACATGACCGGAGAACCCTCATCGAACTCAAAATTGTTAGCATGACTCCGCGTTCCAGTCAACTCACCCTCCTCCTACTTGGGGAACACCGCTTGAAGTCAGATATACAACTCGACCTGAGCAGACGTTATTTGATGTCACTGCTTCCAGGTTATATGTTGGTTCCCCTAGTCCTAGATCATCGCTTTGGGAACACCCCTTGGTGTGACGAATGCTGAAGCCCTGCCAATTCATTGGCCACGTTAGCATCGTACTGAGCTATATATGCATGCCACGCGCTATTTCATCATATTTCTACGGCCTTCATCGCAGCATCTCGTTCCCTACTCTGCATACTAACCGAGATGTTCGTTCACCTGCGATGATCATAACGCTGCCTGACGTACCTTATATAGCTGGAGACCAAGGAAAGCATCTGCTCAAGTGGATAAAACCCGGGAGCCAGGAGCCGTCCTCACATCTAGACTGTAGAACTTGATGAAGGTGCTAGGAGAGGACCATCCTGCAGCAGCACAAACATCTTCCATTGACGATCCTTTCAGAAAGGCCTGAGAAGAAGCCACTGCTCTCGTGGAGTGAGCACGTAGTCCTAGAGGGGAAGTCAAGTCATGCGCCTCGTAGGCTAAAGAGATAGCCTCAACTATCCACTGCGACATTTGCTGCTTGGTGACTGCGAAGCCTTTGCTCTTACCACTAAAGCACACGAACAGCTGGTCAGATCCACGCCACTGAGCTGTGCGGTCTACATAGGTTCTTAATGCCCTCACCAGACAGAGACCCATGTTACCTGATCCCTCGTAAGCGTGGGAGAAAGCCTCTAAGACAGGGGTCTCAAACTCAACTTACCTGGGAGAAAGCCTCTAAAAAAAAGACCACTTCCAATCTCTCAATCTTTATTATTAACAGTTCTTCAACATGAATGTTTCTTCTGAACATGAACGCCGCCGGAAGCTGTCACAAGACTTCCATGGTAGCCCAGTGATAATTTTTTTTATAAAAGTGTGGCAAGACCGCAAAAAGGTGCGTTTGAGGAACATAATCTGGCCACAAAATATCATCCTGGGTCAATTGCCCCGGGCCGCGAGTTTGAGACCCCTGCTCTAAGACCTTTAAAACAAAATATTTGCCCTAGGAACATAATCCGGGGGTCGCAAAGTCTAGCCCTGGGGCGATACAACGAAGGGCTGATAGATAGAGCCTGCAAGTCTGCTACTCTCTTGAGGGAGGACATAGCCAGAAAGAGAACTGTCTTGAGAGTCAACCATTTTACTTGACACAGACTCCAACGGCTCAAAGGGATGGCCCGACAGACCTTCCAGAACAATCGAAAGATCCCAAGAAGGAACTCGATGACACTACTGCCCTGACTCTGGCTCCAAACGTATCTCTACTGCGCAGATTCAGGCTCTCATTTACTCAAGATGGCAGCAGTTGTACTGAGATGTATTCGCTTCACTTTTCTGTAGTGGAAGGAAGCGAAGACGCGTCATCCATCTTTTTTACAGTCTATGGTGCAATGCATCTAATACCACTTCAGATGCAGCTTCTGTTTCCTCAGCAGTGGAAATATAGAGTTTGTTAAAACTAATTTAATTTGAATGGTAACAACTGTACAGTTTCTTATTATGCTAGCTGTATTCATTGAAACAAAGTAAGAATTTGATGTGAAAGATGACACATTTAACAAGTTTAGGGGAAAGAAATTACCATTTATAAACAGTGGGAAATTACATCTATTTTGTTACATAAAGCAACTAATTTGAAGTTAACTATTTCTTCCTCTTTCCAGTCACAGAGCACTTTATTTTGAGAGTTGTTTAAGTGAGAGAAAATCTGTAACTCAGTCCAGCATAGATTTTTGTTTGTATATGCTGTCAATTATAGTTTTTAGAAAGAAAATCGAAATCGGCAAAAATCGGTATCGGCAGGTCTGACTTCCACAAAAATCGGAAAACGGAATCGGCCAAGAAAATTGCAATCAGTGCATCTCTACCTGTCAAACGGCTCGATGCACTTCCTATGGCTCATCGCGTCCGTTGAGAGGAGTAAACTGCTCTATTTTCCGAAGAAATAGCTGATAACATGAGAAAATGCTTTCCAACAGCCGACAGATGATTAGAATTTAAATCTGATTAAATAATGCGCGGCACGCATATATAGCGGTACGTATGCGTGGGGGGCGGTGCCAAGTGCTATTTGGCCAATGAATTGGCGTGATGGTATAAGGGCTTCAGACATTCGTCACACCGAGGGATGTTCCCAAAGCGATGACGTCATCGCAGCATCGAAGTGAACCTAGGAAGGGGAACATTAGACATTAAAATCCGCATGAACCGTTTTTACTTCCGTATTGTGACGTACTTCCGAGAGAAACAGAATATTGAATCAATAGGGTTTGCAAATTGATTGGATGTAGTAAAGTAGGCGTTTCATTCAGAAATGCTGACACAAGCCCATCATTTTAGAGGGGAGGAGCATTTTCAGATTTTGATTAAAGATTATGAAGGAAAACACATTTTTTTTGCGGATTGACTTGCATGAATGAATTGTTCACCACAAAAATAGCAATGTGCCCTAACAAAATAAATATAGTCAATTTTGATTTCATGCAGACTTTAAATTTATAAAATTATGCCTTCATTTTAGCTTTTCGTCAGCTGTTTTCAAAACGAAAGGCAGCATTTTGTTGTTATTTTTTTTTCTTCTGTTTGTGGGGATGTCGTGGCCTAATGGTTAGAGAGTTGGACTCTTAATCTAAAAGGTTGCGAGTTCGAGTCTCGGGCCGGCAGGAATTGTAGGTGGGGGGAGTGAATGTACAGCGCTCTCTCCACCTTCAATACCACGACTGAGGTCCCCTTGAGCAAGGCACCGTACCCCCAACTGCTCCCCGGGCGCCACAGCATAAATGGCTGCCCACTGCTCCAGGTGTGTGTGTGTTCACTGCTGTGTGTGTGCACTTTGGATGGGTTAAATGCGACCATACTTGGCCGTGTGTCACATCACTTTTTTTATTGACTGTAACTCACTGGCCCTGTCCCAAATGGACAGTGGGAAACACTTAATGTGCACTTATAAATAAAAAAAACCCGCAAAAATAAACCCCCGCGCTCTTTTCAATATTCCATTTCAGTTGCAAATATGTCAAGTACTGAAATAAAATCGGCAGCAACTTCCGGTTCACGCTGACTTTAAATTTTCTGGTTGTAGGAGCGCACATGGTCACAAGAGGGCGCACTTCCGACAAAAAAATGAAAAAAAGACAAAAGAGTCTGGCGCCCCTGTCATTTTGCGCCCTTAGGCAACAGCCTATATCGCTGAGCGAGCGAGGAATGCAAGCTATAAAGAGGCGTTTTTAAAATTTGAACTTAGAACGCCGTGACTTCACGGGTTTTTAAAGATACAATATGGCTACAGGAATTCTTTTTTTTTTTTACTTAAAATCAAATTAAAGTTTCATACTGACGCATTTATTTATTTGGTGAGAAGCAGTGCGGTAAAGCGGGATTGTGTACAGTCAGCAGGTTATTAGCGAAATAAACTCCATAATGACCGGCTGACGGCACATTAAGACAACGAATTTGGTTGCATCAGCATTTTCTGAAGGATAAGCAGCTTTACAGTCTATTTGTGATTTTTTTTTTTATTAAAGAAAGACTTTCAGGCCATTTTGTGCCCTGTTTGTGCAAAGTGCCATTTACGCGTGTAATGCATCCCTTGACTCCTGCAGCTCGTTGTTTTCGACTCTCGTCTCGTGCTGACCTCCTCTCCTCCTGCGCGTGGAAAAAGAAGGACAGTCAGTCACTGGGATCTCTCCTCCCACTCCACATCATATTCCTTCACTCTCTTCTCACTTTCTTTCTCCGACTCTCTGACCCCAGATGTCTCCTGCTTTCACCAGAAATCCCCCCCAGTACTGATTTAACCAGTTCTGCAGCGTCAATGCAGCAGAGCGTTTATTTAGTTAATTTTGCGTTGCAGAAACATGCCGAGTCGGGTCAGCGTTGCGATTTTGCGGTTCAGTTGTGTTTTCTTTCTGGCTGCGAGCCACGTCAAGAGCTCTGAACCGGACTACCTCTTTCCAGACTCAGAACAAGGTTTGTGTTTCCATGCAAAAGAATCATACAGTTGTGTTCATATCTTATTCACAACATTTAGGTTGTGTGCACTGAAGGAGCTGGTTAGTCCCTCTGATATGCCAAGCGTTTCAGGCGAGCGGTCAGCTGCAGTAAAGTACATGTTTCTGTTTATGGAGTTCTGAACTTTATACAATCTCATTCTATAAAAGCACATTTAACCCTTTAATGCTTGAATGGTTCAATTTCAAAGGCAAAGTCGTAATGTGTCTATTTTACTTCAATAAAATCTCACTCAATCTTGTATACCATGCATTTGGTAGACTTAGACAGCTGCTCATTGTAATACAATGTCTCTAGGCTATTTGGTTCTTCAATACATTCATCAGTCATTTTGATTGTTTTATGATGTCTAACACGAAGAGGACCCTGATATACAGGTGCATCTCAATACATTAGAATGTCGTGGAAAAGTTCATTTATTTCAGTAATTCAACTCAAATTGTGAAACTCGTGTATTAAATAACACATACTGAAGTAGTTTAAGTCTTTGGTTATTTAGTGAATAGTGAATTAGTGGGTTTTTGTTAAATGTGAGCCAAAATCATCACAATTAAAAGAACCAAAGACTTAAACTACTTCAGTCTGTGTGCATTGAATTTATTTAATACACGAGTTTCACAATTTGAGTTGAATTACTGAAATAAATGAACTTTTCCACGACATTCTAATGTATTGAGATGCACCTGTATAATTATGATTAAGGATTCATGGTGGTTTAGATGTAACATCTCTCTCTAAATGGTTAAAATGACTTGATAAATCTCATGAATGAACATATTATATTTTACCATATCAAAAGAACAGGAATATTTGTATATACTGTACAAAATAAAGTCAATAAAGTAATTAATACATTTAAAATGTATATATGTATGTATGTATATATATAATTTTAACACATTTGTCAAATTATGTGTGTGCAATATACATAATAAACAACAAAAAGTTTGTTTTAAGGTCCTATAGCCTTAATTAAATGAGAATATATGTACATATGGTAATATACTGTAGGTCCAAATCTAAGAATTTAGAGTGAAATATGACTATATTTATTTATTTATACATTTTGTGAGATTCACTTCCAGAAGATGCGTAGCTCAAAAAAGATTGTCGTGTTTTTAATAGAGAATTGTCTTATTTTCATTTCTAGAGCTCTTCATCAAGCAGCACTCCGAGTTTTATGTGGATCATCCTGAAAAAGTGGACGGAGATGGGAATTTCATCTCATACTCTTTATCACATCGCTTCTCTGACAGGCGACATAAGAGGGACCTGAATTCAGCAGAGAGGCGAGTGCATTACAAACTCAACTACAAAGGTCAGGAGTTCACTCTCAGTCTAACCACCAACGACAATCTGCTCTCCAATGAATATATGTTGGAGAAACACAACGGGAGTTTAACAGAAAAGCCGTCACAAACATCTGGGAGCGGCGCCTGCCACCTTATTGGCACAGTAACTGATGGTAACGTGCAGGGAACCGCCGCCATCAGCACCTGTGAGGGACTGGTGAGAAATACCTGATTTAATCTGTCAGTTCTTTTACATGTCATGCAGTTCATTTCTGCTGTGAATTCACTTACTGTACTTGCAATAGTGCCGATGCTGTCATTGGCTGGTAAAGGAATAATTCATCCAAAAATAAAAATTTACTCAAATGTATTTCTTCATTGGAACAGATTTATTTTTAAAAACCTGAGCTTTTCTTCACAAGACATTAATCAATGTACTGGAGTGGTGTGGACTACTTGTGGACAGAGCTGGGTAGTAACTGATTACATGTCATCTGGATTACGTTATCAGATTAAATTAAGTACTTGTAATTAGAGTAAGTTACATTTAAAATACTCGTAATCAGACAACAGTTACTTTTTTATTGATTACATGATTACATATTATTCACACAATAGCAGTAAGTTATTAATCATGTATTGATTCTCTATAATTCCTCTTTTTTATCTTTTAAATGTTTCTTTCTAAAATAGTCTACCGCTTATATACACTCAGAAAGTCCAGTTTTGTGGACATTCATGCATAGACTAGTCATTATTCAGGTGGCGACACCGCATTTGACCAATGGATTTACAAAAAAATCATTTCAGGTTTCAACATTGCATCAACTACTGATGAACACATTCATTTTTTTGTATTATCACTCAGTAGATTATTTAACAATGAATTATGTATTATTGAAAAGTTTTTGTCTTTCAAACAAAAATGCACAAATTCTCGTTATTTCTTATTTGCAGACATTCTCAAACTTTTTGCCATCTGACCCTCTTTCACCTAATATATTAACTTTAAAGATGTGGTCAATCAGCAATTCTGTAAAAGACAATAATATCTCCTGTGGCATTGCACTTTGAGCATCGCAGCATGGAAGATGTTGTTTTTGCTCAAACAGCAACATTACACACTAACTAAAGTTAAAATAGGGAAATAATCAATGACCCCTTTAAGTACCCCTGAGATTTCAATAATTAAGTATATCGTTTGTATGTTCACGGTTCTCTGACATTGGTTTAATGGTCATATGGCGTGCAGGTAAACAAAATATTTCTTTTTTTTAGTAAGTGAATTATTTTGATTATTTTAAAATGATTCATTTTAATTTTACATTTATGATTTAATTGCTTGTTAGCCTTTCATTAAACTCACAAACCCCATGCAGTTCCTTTACAAACCCCAGTGCTGTTTGGCAAACTTTGATGTAATATAATGTTTAATACACTTCATAATGTTCATTGCAATGAAAGGAATATATTTTCTCACGCTTTGTGTCTTTGTACGACATTATGGTGGAAGATTATCCTGTTTAAATCAATGTGATAAACGAGTTAGGTCAAAAGTAATCTAAAAGTAATCTGATTACATTACCTTAAATGTGTACTGTAACGGATTACGTTACTGAGTATAATTTGTTGTCATGTAATCTGGAATCAGTAACGGATTACAATTTGTAAGTAACCTACCCAGCTCTGCTTGTGGATTATTGTGATGTTTTATCAGCTGTGTGGCCGATAGTTTATTTTTAGTTTTTGTTAACGATAATAACACTGCTAGTGATACGCTCTGGTAAACCTGGTGGTCCCAGACTGAACAAATGCCTGTCTGGAGCGACACCGACTGGCCTGTTAGACTCTTAACTCTTTGGCCCCTGTTTTGTTTCAGGAAAAATACTCTTTCAGATCTGCTCTGCGGACACAGGACACAGTCGGCCCACACACTGATGTTTCATTGTACATTAATGTGTGGGCCGACTGTGTCCTGTGTCCGCAGAGCAGATCTGAAAGAGTATTTTTCCCGATAGTGACCGTATGACATTAAATTATCCCGATTATTACATGGCTACCTACCAAATAAACATATAAATGAACATGAAATATTGATCTGAGTCCAAATGATTTTATAATCCAGAAACAAAGAGAGCTGGAAATGAGTTGTGTGGAAACAATGATCATTTATTCTATTTAACATTATTATACAACAATATTTCACTGCAGAAAACCACGACTGACCAATCAGAATAGAGAGCCGTGTAATCAGATCCAATAGTAGCCTGTTATTCGGAGTGGATGCTCATATAAAGAACTGTAACCAGGTCAGTGTGTCAGCACAGAACATGACTCATTCTAACTTGGCAATTGAACAAAAAGTAGCAAAGGGGGAGAGGCAGAGTGAATCGGTTGTTGGTGAAAGCACAGGAAAGAGTTTTGGACTTTAAAATGAGCTTTGATTTATTAGGCGCATGCATAATTTGTAAAAGTATGCATGCAGTACCTGCACTAAATGCTCCTTCTGTCTGTCAGTCATTGCCTGAGCATGCATGCTCCTCCTGTAAGGTCATGTTTATGTCAATCAACAGCGTTTCATTCCGTTCTCATGTTATCTTTCCTTCCAAACATTTGCTTTCAGTCTCTGGTGCTGTTACACTCACATTCCATTCACTTTTGTGTATTCGCTCCTCAGAGACTCAGGTGTTTAATCTATCGGAGAAGCAGAAAATAACAGACAGATAGTCTTCTGTAATATTGTTGAGCAGGATGTCGAGACGATGCCAGGTGCTTTTGCTTTTAAAGTGGACAAAGTCGGGATTCTTTGCCATGTGTGTGACCAAAAGAAAATGTAATGAGGTGCAACTGATTAGCCAAGCACATTTATGCACTGCCAACATGCACAAATTAAAAATAAAAAAACAATGTGCTAATGTTTTGTGCAATGCAAGTGGTGGAGCAGTGGCCAAAAGATACACTTTGCAGAGCTTGTGGAACATTTCCTGTAGTTTTAAAGGAATAGTTTACCCAAAAATGTAAATTCTGTCATCACATGTTTGAATTTTCTCATTTTACTCCTATTTTTCAAAAAACGTTGACTGTGTTAAATACTATCTTCTGTTTTTGTGCAATCAGGTTGTTCCGCTCCAAACTCACACCATCGGTTCAGCTGAAAGCTAACATTTCAAAATGTTCAAAAGTTTGGGGTCAGTAAGATTTTTTATAATGTTTTTGAAAGAAGTATATGCTGCTCACCAAGGCTGCATATATTTGATCAAAATGCAGTAAAACAGTAATATTGTTAAATATTATTACCATTTAAAATAACATTTTCTATTTTAATAACATTTTAAAATGTAATTTATTCATGTGATCAAAGCTGAATTTTCAGCATCATTACTCTAGTGTCACATGATCCTGCAGAAATCATACTAATATGCTGATTTGCTGCTCAAGAAACATTGTTATCAATGTTGAAAACTGCCGTGCTGCTTAATATTTTTTGGGGAAATTATACAGTACATTTTCTCTGTACTTTGATGAATAGAAAGTTCAATAGAACAGCATTTATTCAAAATAAAGTTATATTTGAATTGTTAAATTATGTCTTTACTGTCTCTTTTGATCCATTTAGTGCATCCTTTCTGAAAAGTATTGATCTATTTCAACAAAAAAATCTTACCATCTCCAAACTTTTAAACAGTGAATGATCTTGACAGCAGTACAGAGCCATTGTGTTTATTATGGTCATCTCTACACATTAAACTATGGGAGAAGATATTTTAGTAATGTGGTGCATTTCACTGCACAATAAACTGAACTTTAGGATTGTTTACTGTTTGGTTTACGGTCCTTGTGAAAAACTCATTAGCACTGAACTCTGTTGACTCCATTCCTGTTCAACTAGAGCAGTTACAGATAACAAAACCCATCGCTGACCCATTAGTCATTAGATCATATACATTCTTCCTGCCCTCCAGAGGATGTACGACTGGTTTTGAAGTGCTAGTTTGAAGTCCTTTACATGAGATGGAAGTCCTATATATCCTGTTTGAAGTCCTCCCAAAACCTGCAGGAACTCTGGAAGTCCAGCAACACACACATGGCTTCTGTATTTAGCTGTTTTTATAATGACCCCTGACACCAAAGCTCACGTTTCTGCTGTGCGGAGCAGATGAGGAGAGAGAGAGAAAGACAGAGATGAATTCAATATCTCATTTGCTTGTGTAAAAACGTATTTTGGCAGTAAAATGACAGTTTTTAGTATGATCAGATTTAGTATGACCACTTTTTCTGTTATATATGTGAATAAGTACAGGTCAAAATAAGTATGTTGTCCATATTGTCATCAATATTTTGACATTTTATTTTCACAAGCATTATTTGAAATCTTCAATTAGACACTTTGTTTGCATTTAATATGCCTATGAATAAAAATATACATAAAAACAACTTTTGTATATTTAATTAGATGCAGACACCAAAATGAGACATCTTATCATATATATATATATATATATATATATATATGTAATATTTGAAATATTTTGTTATATATACTCTGAATGATTACAGCATTTATATACCATGGTACTTATATGGTACATTTATTTTATTTCCTTTAAATTATGTTTTAGTATTTAATTCATTTATAAGTGCCCTAAAACATGGTTTTACTATGATGTCTGTTCAAAAAACGTTTAAAAATTGTAATAATTTTAAAATAATTATTTTCGCTAGGACTCGAAGGACTCAACTGCTGCTCTTTCAAGATAAATAATGTTTTAATGATTTCTCAGATGTTAGGAGAAACAGAAAATAGACACAAATGTGAAACTTACAGTAAGAGTGTAGCAACTCAGATAAAGTTGAAGTTATAAATAAAACAAAGATTACTGGAGTATGTTTTTCAAGAACATACTGTCTTTATACTTTATACTATCTATAGCAATTGAATCACTAAAGAGATCTCATTTGTGATTTTTCTTTCAGTTGAGGACATGTGTGAGTGCTTTTAGAGCCTCATGCCATAGCTGTGTATCACAGACATGCATGTTGCAGTGGTTAGTATTGTTTAGACTCTGTGGATGATCGACTCGGCTGAGTCAATATTATGACTGCGTCTCCGACCCCCTGGAGAATTCAAGGTGTATTCCTCTGCCTAGCCACAAATCCTAGTATCTGTTTTGTGTTATGTGTAGCCCAGTTTCGAAACATTTGGAATGTTTTTTCTGGTCACGGTTTATTTAGTTTGTTCTGGACACACACACACACACACACACACACACACCTGTTTTTGGCCTGTGGGACTGATTCATTCAGCAGGGCGGTGAACGAGTGCATGAAGTGAGATCATGAGAGTCGTTCTCATTCCCATAAAGCTGGGATTTCACTGCATCTCCAAGAAAACGTGATGTTTCGTTTGCCAAATGTAATCTCATGGGTAGAAACGCTCAGAGTCCAAGACATATGGACACACACATTTTAAGAAGACTGTAAAGAGTAAATGTGCGACCTGATTTGACCCTTGAAATGTTAGGCTCACACATAAGGTTATAGTTTGTCCAAAACCCTAACCTTAAAGCTGCAGTCCGTTTTTTGGTTAACAATTTTCCGAAATCAATATTTGAGCGAGTACACAATCAGCCAGTGGTCAAAACTATCTCCTTACTTTAGCCCGATTCACAACAGTATATAAGGTTATAATAATGTTTTCTAATTTGAGTGGTACGGGTAGGTTTTCGCGGGAAATTTGAGCATGGCACTTACTGTAAACATAAAGAAGTTTTCTTGACTACTAGGCTATCTCATGTGAGGATCCTGCAGGTGACGGATCGTTTGCCTTTTCTCACAGCAGTTAGAATTAAACTTATCATTTTGATGGCTGATTGTAATCCAGAAAGGATTATGTGTTTATGAAAGGTGTGAATGAAATTTAATTATATTCCAGTTTTAAATGTGCTTCTGATTACAGATAGCCTGAGATTACACAATATTTATATTTCAAAGAAAACCAGTTTGAAGGAAGAATAATTAGCTTTTTGGTTAAAATAATTTCTTAATATGAAATTTGAATGGTATGACAATTAGAGATTAGACTGTACAGAAACTGAAATCTACACACTAATACACACTACATACACGTAGTCATGCAATGCTGATGTTGATAACATTAACAATTTGAGAACAAAGTATAGCAGTATTATTATTGTTATACTTTGTTCTCAAATTGTTAGTTAATTGATTGTTAATCGATTAGCTCATATCACATCAACCGTGCACCGTGATCTTTAGATTAAATCACCATTGGTAGAGTGATTTATTGTAATGCTTTTTTTCCTCAGTTGGTCAGAACGTGACAGACTTGTTACTTGTTCAGATGACAATATCCGGTGAAAAGTCTTATTTGGGTCATATATTCCAAGACGTAGGCTAGAATCTGTGATTCCTGAGTACAGTATCCACACCGGTGCGGTGACTGACACCCAACATGCTCTTCAGAACTTTAGATTCATCCGCGCTGGAGCCATTTTATTAAAAATAATTCCGCAAGTAACTGCAATTACAGGTTTAAAACAGAGATGGCGACAAAGAGGCAAAACTTATAGACTGCAGCTTTATGAAACACTAATGATGCTTAGGATTGAATTAATTTGATCAAAAGTGACAGTAAAGACTTTTATAACATTACAAAGGATTTCTTCAATATAAATAAATGCTGTTCTATTGAAATAATTATGTATTATCTTTATTTTATCTTTACTATCTTTATGATTTATTTATTTATTATCAAATAATCCTGAAAAAAATATATCACAGTTTCCACAAAAATTATTAAGCAGCACAACTGTTTCAAACACTGATAATAATAAGAAATTACTAGAACAGTTACTAGAAATTGCAATAATATTTTTAATATAGCTGTTTTACTGTATTTTTGAGCAAACAAATGCAGCTTTGGTGAGCAAAGATACTTTCAACATTGGGGAACCATTTAAGAACTTAAAAAAAATCAAAATAACCAAAACCATTTTCAAAACCAAAATAACAATTTTGTCTATAGAACCTTTTGTGGAATGGAAAGGTTCCATGGATGTTAAAGGTTCTTCATGGAACTATAGATGCCAAATTATCTTTATTTAAGAGTGAAACAATTGCATTTCAAATTGCATGGATGTTTGACATTTAATGGATGCATTGAATGTATATGTATTTGTTTTGTGTTTAAGCTTGTGCATGTGACACGTTCAGGCACACTGGATAAACAGTGTGGAGGAAATGCCAGGACTGGCAAGCACTTGCAGGGAAAATGAACAAACAGAGAGTGTGACAGGAAATGACCTTCACTGAATTCACTGGAATTCTAACAGATCTAAATAATGAGCATTGACACCTGAAGTGTTATTACAGTATAAACTACTTTAAACGATTTGAACAAACCCTAATCTCTAAGCATTAACCTCTAATGTGCACCACTGTTTGAGCTACTGATATGAATGATACTGCAAATTGTGTGGCTTCATGAGTAGTCGGGCTGTTATTTTTATAGGATGATGGATGTGCCATTTTCAACTGGGGAATGATAAAATAGACTTAAACTGACAAAGTGAGAACCCATGGGTCCCTCACACCATCGATACATGAGGGTGAGCTCTTTTGATTTTGAGCCATGTACACAGACCAGCCATTTCATAGAGACAGGAAATCATAAAACATTTGCAACTAAAAAAATAGAATTTGATAAAAAATACAGTAAAAACTGTACTTTTGTGAAATTGTATAATTTAAGATAAGTGTATTTTCTATTTGAATATGCTGAATAAAAGCTGAATTTTCAGCATCATTACCCCAGTCTTCAGTGTCACATGATCCTTCAGAAGTCATTCTACAATGTAGAACAATTGTTGTTTCAACTTAAAATAATTTGTTACCCCGCTGACTTAAAATTTTTAGTTTAGTCAGCTTGAAATTTTAAGTTACTCAATGTTAATTTAAGGGACAACTTGAATATTTTAGTTAACTAAACTACAATTTTTAAGTCAGCGGGGTAACAAATAATTTTAAGTTGAAACAACAATTTTGTTTTACAGTGTAATATGCTGATTTGCCGCTCAAGAAGCATTTCTTATTATTATCATTGCTGAAAACAGTAATGCTGCATTAATGTTTTTATTTTAAACCAAAACTGTTTTTTTAGGATTGTTTAATAAATAGAATGTTCAAAAGAACAACATTTATTTAAAATACTTTTGCAACTTTATAGATGTCTTTAATGCCACTTTTAAATAATTTAATTCATCATTTCTGAATAAAGTAATACATTTTTTTTGTTTACTCTCAAACTTGTAAATGGTATTGTTTTTTCTTATAGAGAGGGCTATTAAATTTAGCACAGGGGCCGCTATTGATCGAGCCGGTCCGTGGCCACACCTCAAACGTCACTCATCCACGACACCCACATGTGATCTACCGGAGTTCAACCTGGAGTGGACTCAGGCGGCGACGCAGCACTGATGCACACAGCATTCATCATAGTCCCTGTGGGGTCAAAGGTCAGATATGTTAGATGTATTAAAAACTCTTAATAAAATGATACTTCACCAAAAAAAATGACTTTAGGGAACTCATTGTGTGTGTGTGTGTGTGTGTGTGTGTGTGTGTGTGTGTGTGTGTGTGTGTGTGTGTGTGTGTGTGTGTGTGTGTGTGTGTGTGTGTGTGTGTGTGTGTGTGTGTGTGTGTGTGTGTGTGTGTGTGTGTGTGTGTGTGTGTGTGTGTGTGTGTGTGTGTGTGTGTGTGTGTGTGTGTGTGTGTGTGTGTGTGTGTGTGTGTGTGTGTGTGTGTGTCTCTGGTGCAGATGGTTCCCAGTTTTCCCAACAGGTGGAGCAGGAGAGAGAGCGCTGGGAGCGGGAGCCGCGCCAGCAGGGTGCGGATGGTAATCTTGATCCGGATCGAGAGTGGGAACGACCACGGAGGATCTCCCCTCGCTCCATCAGCAAAGAGCGCTGGGTGGAGACCATGGTGGTGGGCGACTCCAAACTCGTGGACTACCACGGAAGTGGAAACGTTGAGTCCTACATCTTTACCATCATGAACATGGTAAGTACATTCAAGGACTTCTAGTATGTTCAAGCACTTATGGGAAAGTTAATTACGACGTCAGGTGTGTTCAAGTCACTTTGTTCAGAGACGGCAATGTTTCTTTTCTGCATAAAGTTTTGCAAGATTTTTAAGCTTCTACAGAATGATGAATAAAGAATGTGCATCACTGTGTTTTTGTTTTATGTTGTTCAGTTTATGTAGGTGCTATAAATTTAATTGTTATATATTGTAAATGTACAATATTATCATAGATGCAATTTAGATGCAATTTCAACAAATTTATTGTCAATACAGATGCTTCTTCTAATATATATCCATCATATTTTTCATGCTCCCAACTTGAAAACTCACAGCTTAAAGAGAGTTCAGTTACATTAATTTTGATGGTCCCCTTTAGACATTCTGTAAGTAACTTTGCAGCTAAACTTCAACTAAGGGTCAGATGTACTTAACATTGAGAGCACAATCCCATAAAAGCGCTGACGGGACTGTAAGTTCTGCTGGCGATTTACCGACTGTGAGCAAATTAAAGAACAGAGACGCAGCTAAATCATTTCCATAGTGAACAACGCAACCTAGCAGCACATATTAGCGTAGGGTCGCAAACAAGCAAAGACGATGATAAACTGGCTTAAGAAATGCTTTTTGGGGATGGTAATGGTGCAAAAACTAAAAACTGACCATTGCAAACCTTAGTAAAATCACCTTGCATGATTTATTTAAATACATGCATCTGAAAGGAAACTCATACAAATGCATTTGCAATAAATGGCCAGCCCAAAAAATCGCTGTGTCCAAGCCTTTTCAGCCCTATTGTTTCATTCCGTGTCTTTTTTAATGCCAAAAGAGGGTTTGTTCTGACACAAGCTGTTAATAAATCTGGCCCTTACTCTTATGTTAGTAGAGTATTAGTGGACTGCTAGGTTATGGTTAGGGTTAGTAAGTTGACATGAACTTGCAAAGTTATTTATAGTCAGTAGAATATTGGAGGACCATCAAAATAAAGTGTTAGCAGATATTAAGCAGACAGTCTACTAATACTTTAATGACTGCTAGTTGACATACAGTAGTTTCTGCTTTGTTACTTATAGTCACTCAACAGGGGACCATCAAAATAAAATGTTACAGAAAGTTTCCCACTCATAATTATGACTTTGTGGTGGTGTTTATGTGTGTTCAACTCGTAAATATATCATTCTGACATGATTTGAACGTAACATATGACATTTATTGTATAGAAAATAAAAAAATATATATTTTTGACTTTCATATACTGAATAAAATTATAAACGCAACACTTTGTTTTTTTTGCCCCCATTTTTCATGAGCTGAACTCAAAGATCTAAGACTTTTTCTATGTACACAAAAGGCCTATTTCTCTCAAATATTGTTCACAAATCTGTCTAAATCTGTGTTAGTGAGCACTTCTCCTTTGCTGAGATAACCATCCACCTCACAGGTGTGGCATATCAAGATGCTGATTAGACAGCATGATTATTGCACAGGTGTGTCTTAGACTGGCCACAATAAAAGGCCACTCTAAAATGTGCAGTTTTATCACACAGCACAATGCCACAGATGTCGCAAATTTTGAGGGAGCGTGCAATTGGCATGCTGACTGCAGGAATGTCCACCAGAGCTGTTGCCCGTGAATTGAATGTTAATTTCTCTACCATAAGCCATCTCCAAAGACGTTTCAGAGAATTTGGCAGTACATCCAACCGGCCTCACAACCGCAGACCACGTGTAACCACACCAGCCCAGGACCTCCACATCCAGCATCTTCACCTCCAAGATCGTCTGAGACCAGCCACCCAGACAGCTGCTAAAACAATCGGTTTGCATAACCAAAGAATTTCTGCAGAAACTGTCAGAAACCGTCTCAGTGAAGCTCATCTGCATGCTCGTCGTCCTTATCGGGGTCTCGACCTGACTGCAGTTCATTGTCGTAACCGAAATACTCCCATTTGATGGCGTCTGGCACTTTGGGGTTCTTCACGGATGAATCCCAGTTTTCACTGTACAGGGCAGATGGCAGACAGCGTGTATGGCGTCGTGTGGGTGAGCGGTTTGCTGATGTCAACGTTGTGGATCGAGTGGCCCATGGTGGCGGTGGGGTTATGTATGGCAGGCGATGATATGGACAACGAACACAGGTGCATTTTATTGATGGCATTTTGAATGCACAGAGATACTGTGACGAGATCCTGAGGCCCATTGTTGTGCCATTCATCCACGACCATCACCTCATGTTGCAGCATTATAATGCACGGCCCCATGTTGCAAGGATCTGTACACAATTCCTGGAAACTGAAAACATCCCAGTTCTTGCATGGCCAGCATACTCACCGGACATGTCACCTATTGAGCATGTTTGGATGCTCTGGATCGGCGTATACGACAGCGTGTTCCAGTTCCTGACAATATCCAGCAACTTCACACAGCCATTGAAGAGGAGTGGACCAAACATTACACAGGCCACATTCAACAACCTGATCAACTCTATGCGAAGGAGATGTGTTGCACTGCATGAGGCAAATGGTGGTCACACCAGATACTGACTGGTTTTGGACCCCCCCCAATACAGTAAAACTGCACATTTTAGAGTGGCCTTTTATTGTGGCCAGCCTAAGACACACCTGTGCAATAATCATGCTGTCTGATCAGTATCTTGATGTGCCACACCTGTGAGGTGGATGGATTATCTCGGCAAAGGAGACGTGCTCACTAACACAGATTTAGACAGATTTGTGAACAATATTTGAGAGAAATAGGCCTTTTGTGTACATAGAAAAATTCTTAGATCTTTGAGTTCAGCTCATGAAAAATGGGGGCAAAAACAAAAGTGTTGCTTTTATAATTTTGTTCAGTGTATGTAGATATTTTGTATTACTTTTTTGTAGGTGGCTGGAATTTTTCACGATGCCAGCATCGGCAATCCTATCCATATCGTATTGGTCCGGCTCGTTTTGCTACACGGAGAGGAGGTACATATGAATCATGGCATAATTTGCTTTACATCCAGTCCTTCCTAAGTTGAAAAAAATCAGCTTAGACCAACATGGATTTTCAGGGGTCCTGATCTATGCTGGTTAGTGCTGGTTAAACATGGACAACTTGCTGGTTGTGCTTGTTAACATATGCACAAACCACAACACATGCTGTTTTTTTAGTAGGGTTAATGGACACTATTACTGCTTTTACTTTACTGCTACTTTTGTGTACTTTTGTTCAGAAAGGGCTGAAGATCATTCACCACGCTGATACGACTCTCAACAGCTTCTGTACCTGGCAAAAAAACCTCAATCCTCAAAGTGACACTCATCCTGCACACCATGATGTCGCTATACTCGTTACACGGTAAAAACACCCTAGCTAATAATTCATTTTTATTAATTTTTTCATGTTTTAAAAATATATTTCTAAGTATTTTGAATCATTTTATTTCAGGTTTAGTGTTAGTAATTGTATTACTTCATCTTAATTTTTTTTTAATCTAATATTTATATTGATGATTTCTGAAGGATCATGTGACACTGAATTCTGGAGCAATCTATGCTAAATATTCAGCTTCTATAACAGAAATAAAATATATTTTTTAATATACTGAAATGGGAAACAGTTAATATTAAATTTAGGGGTTGCTCTACATTATCATTATCGGCCGATAATCGCTTGGGGATGATCGCTCTCTAAAATCGCTCTCTAAAAAGGCAGATCTCAAAACAAAAGATCTCTAGCTGATGACGCGCCTGCCGCGAGAGGTTTAGCACAACATGCAGCAGCACCGTCTCAGTCTCTGTCTGGCGCGGGTGAAGTAATTATAATGCTGAAGGTGAGGTGCAATTCATATTTATTCATTATATAACATAAATTACTTTGAAATTTGATAAACATCCTGTGTGAATCACTGTGCACACTTTCCATCTCAAAATGCGCAAATGGCTTCAAATCACATCGCGTCTGCACTGCATCGCAGTGTTTAACCATTCAGCGCTCGTGCTCTCTCCTGGAGACCGTGCACTCGTGCACACTCGCAGCGCACGCACATAATGCCAGGTTCACATTACTCCGTTTGCAGTGCGTATGGTGCGTATTTTTCTATGCTCATCATGATAACGGATCAGGGCCGGGTTTCCCGATAACGATTGATCTTAGCACTTAAGAGCGTTTTCTACGAGTCATTTTACGAACGTTCATTACCGCACTTAACACAATCGCACATAGCCCTGCTTTAAGTGCTACTTAGGAGTCGCTATCCGTTGGCCAAGTGCTGAAATGTAAATTTATAGAATGGCTTGTAATTGTAGGACACTCATTTATTGAAATGTTAACCTAATGCTGCGTTCCAGACAGCTCGGATACAAATAATATTATATAATATATATAATATATAATAAGTATATAATATCTGTATATATTAATCTACTATACATATAATATGATATAATATATGTTATATATATATAGCAGCTACATTAATATTATACTACTGTAGATTAATATTATACTATATAGTAGGTATATGTAGAGACGTTATTTCCGGACCAAACATGGCTGGTTTTCGTGCACGTCAGCAAGCCATTAACAGATTTTTTTATCATATTTCCTACATTACTTATTTTATTCATGTTTCTTTTTTTCAGTCATTTAGTTTAGATGTGTATTTTTTGTTGTTGTGTTGTTCTCTGCCCTTTTTAATTATTTTATTTCATTTTATATAAATAAAAAAACGAGTACTAAAAAAGTGTACATTAAATTACAATCAAAAGCTTTAATTCTAATCACATTGCAGTTGAATAAAGTTAAAGCTGTAATCTGCCGACTGTCCTGCAGGTGACCTCATAAATCTGTCTTCTTACGATGCACGTACGGCTTTACGATTACTCCAGAGCACTCGTAGATCTACGATAATGTTCAAGTGCTAACAGCCAGCCCAGTGTTAACACTGCATGCGGTTGCGGTTCCGGCAGTGCATTCCAGGACTGGTGCTTTTTGAAAAAATTAAATTCAAAAACATGGATTGACTGATGGAGTTCACATATAAATAATTCTACAGATAAAACTTGTAGATGCAGTCTGTGTGCACTGCTGAACGCAATCATTGAATAATCATGTCGATCTGCATCCAAAAATCTAAATTGTATTAGATCATCCCTAATTAAATTGTATTGATATCAAAATACTGTCATTATTCATTACTGTTATAATATATATGGTTCCTATGTTTAGAAATTATAATATGGTTATAAAATCAGTTGTCTGTTGACAAAACATTATCTAAATGCTCTAAATAATAATATCTAAACATCTTTATCTAAATTAACTACATTTATTCAAGTCCATGAAATTATTCAATGTTGCTGAATGAACCTCAGTACCCTGGAATACGTCTGAAACAACTGCACATTTATTACCAGTAAAACATAATACCATTATTAGAGGATGAAGTGCTGTCAAACACACACGTGAACCCGCTGACTCTCATTTATTATCATAAATGTCAGTTTCTTGGTTGCAGTAATGGAGCTGTTTGTCTCTGAGCATTTAACAGACCCTAAACGCTCTCGTTTTAACCCAGAGCACCACAGACTGAATGACTTCACCATGTTCTGTGTCCAAGACTTGAGATTCTCCAGAGCTCAAAGTAAAGCTCAAATAAATGACAAAGAATTCAACCCCTGCCATAACTCTTCTTCAGCAGTTTTAGCCCTGCAGCACGACTCTAGTGGTCTATAAAGCAGCTGTTGTGTCTGAACAGATGTGATCTCTCCTCTCAGGAAGGATATCTGTGCAGGCATGAATCAGCCGTGTGAGACGCTGGGCTTGTCTCACCTGTCGGGCTTGTGCCAGCCACATCGCTCCTGTAATATCAACGAGGACTCAGGGCTACCTGTCGCTTTCACCATTGCTCATGAACTCGGACACAGGTACATTTTTATGGCTCATTCTCATGTAACAGTGCCATTAGTGCCTAAATATGGCATTTATTTTTCAGGTCACATTTTTCCCACCTCTGGGTCAATTTTCATGATAAGAATATTTTTTCTTTAAAAACTCATTAGAATTTGTTGTAATTTACTTTTAACAGATACTTAAATAATGATAATATTTTTTTTATTAAAAAAGATCATTGGTGGTTTAACGGTGTGGTACACAGCCTAATGTGGTTGAACAGAAATTGAAAAACAAATGCATTTTCTGATAATAATGATAATTCCTTACATTTATATAGCGCTTTTCTGGGTACTCAAAGTGCTTTACATAGAAGGGGGAATCTCCTCAACCACCACCAGTGTGCAGCATCCACCTGGATGATGTGACGGCAGCCATAGTGCGCCAGAACGCCCACCACACACCAGCTTACTGGTGGAGAGGAGACCGAGTGATGAAGCCAATCAGTGTATGGGGATGATTAGGAGGCCATGATGGTCAGAGGCCAATAAAATGCACAAAGTATTCTAGAGAATAATACATCTTGAAAAATACATATTTTTTACATTTTATGTAGCTCATGATATTATAATGGAATGCAAACTGGGTGACATTCCTATGTAACATTATTTTTTTTAAATAAAAAAATCACATTTAGAATTTGTACAATAAAATTTTATATTGCACACCAAACAATGATAAATATATCAAATAATGTGACTACATTAATTTACTCATGCATTCCTTGTGTTATAATGCATGATTCTTTGATTAATGTTATTCCAAAGCAAAAGAAAAGGAAAACAAGTTTATTTTCAAGTTTGGCGTCAGTAAGATCTTTTTTTTAATATATAAATTAATTATTTTATTCTGCAAGGGTGCATTAAAGTGACAGTAAATACAGGTGCATCTCAAAAAATTATAATGTCTTGGAAAAGTTCTTTTATTTCAATAATTCAACTCAAATTGCGAAACTTGTGTACAAAAAATGTTTCATGGTTTCCACCAAAATATTAAGCAGCATGTTTTCTGTCAGGATGCGTGAGGAGAGAATGAGTCGAGGACTCAAGTGCAAGAATAAGTCTTTCTTTTAATAATCAAATGAAACTAAATGAACAAAAACCACCCGAGGGGGAAAACCAAACAGGCAGGCAGAGAGCTGCAGTACAGGCAGACATAAATAACACACACTCGACGTAAAACAACAGATCAGCACAGGACCAAAGACACCTGGAGGATAAAGAGGGAGACAAACGAGGAGGGTTACGAGGGAGACACAGCTGGAGCAACTGAAACAATGATGGAAGGGGACAGACAATAGACAGGAGAGCACATGCACCAACAACAAACAACAAGCCATGTGCTCAACACACAGACACAGTGATCTCTGGTGGCCATCTAAGGCACACCAGCCGGTAACCGTGACAGTTTTCAACATTGATAATAATAAGAATGTTTTTTAAGCATTAAATCAGTATATTAGAGTAATTTCTGAAGGATCATGTGACTGGAGTAATGATGATTATAATTCAGCTTTACATCACAGGAATAAATAATTTTTTAAGTATATATAAAAATAGAAAACTGTTTTTTGTTAGAAATCTTGTTGACCCCAAACTTTTAAATGGTACTGTGTGTTTAAAAAGATAAAAAGGTGATGTGACCTTGTTTTGTGCTGTAGTTTCGGAATCCATCATGATGGTCAAGGGAATGACTGTGAGTTAATTGGGAGGCACCCATTCATCATGTCCCGCCAGCTTCGCTACGACTCCTCTCCTCTCACCTGGTCCTCCTGCAGCAAGGAGTACATAACACGCTTTCTCGAGTGAGAACACGCACTCATGTACAAGAACATGTAATTGCATGCTTTATATCTTACAGCTAATGTTTAAATATTCCAGACTATGATCTTCATTCATAAAGCTCTGTTATCCTCTCAGTCGTGGTTGGGGTTTCTGTCTGGATGACCGGCCGTCTAAGAGGGACCTCAGCTCCCCGATGGCGGCACCAGGAGTGCGATACACCCCTCAGCACCAGTGTCAGCTGCAGTACGGACCCAACGCCACCTTCTGCTCAGAAGTGGAAGTAAGGAGTGCATTCATTCAAAAATCAAGATGAATAAAATACAGATCATTTTTTGTCTCTAATAATGAAATAATGGTCTTTAGGTTGTCAAACCATTAATTCAGTCTCTATTGGTTCCAGAATGTGTGTCAGATTCTGTGGTGCTCTGTAAATGGATCATGCCGCTCCAAACTGGACTCGCCGATAGATAGAACCAGGTGTGGGCCTGAGAAGGTATAAGAGATTGACTTTCAAATAAAAGTATTTTTGTATTATTGTACTGTATTTAATTATCTCTGTGTGTGTGTGTGTGTGTGTGTGTGTGTGCGTGTGCGTGCGTGCGTGCTGTCTGTGCCTGTGCCTGTGCCTGTTGTGTGTGTGTGGTGTGTGTGTGTGTTGTGTGGTGTGTGTGTGCTTTGCGTGTGCGTGTGCGTGTGCGTGTGTGTGTGTGTGCGTGTGTCAGTGGTGTATCTCTGGGGAGTGTGTGATCGTAGGGAAGTTACCGGAAACAGTGCATGGAGGCTGGGGTCCCTGGAGCACCTGGTCACACTGCTCTCGCACCTGTGGAGCCGGCGTCCAGTCAGCAGACAGGGAATGCAACCAGCCCAAGTACACATCACTCTCTACTGCTGCTTCTATATTATTGCTCAGTGCTTTTCTTTTTCATTCATTTTTGTGGTCAGTAAGGTTTTATTTTTAAGAAATAAATACTTGCATTCAGGGAGGATGCATTAAATTGATCAAAAGTGACAGCAAAATATTTATAATATTATAAAAGATTTCTATTTAAATAAATTCTGTTATTTTGAACTTTCTATTCATCTAAGGATTCTGAAAAAAAATAAAGAAATAATTGTTTCCAGAAAAAGATCAAGCAACACAACTGTTTACACATTGATAATAATATTTGTATTTTATTTTATATTATAATATAATATTATTTTTTTAACAGTAAATTAGCATATTAGAATGATTTCTGAAGGATCATGGGACACTAAAGACAGGAGTAATGATGCTGAAAATACAGCTTTTCATCAGGAATATTTGAAAATATATTCAAATAATTACTGTTTTTACTGTATTTTTTGATCAAATAAATGCAGCCTTGGTGATCATAAGATATTTCATTTAAAACATTAACAAATCTTACCTACCACAGTTTTTTAAACATCAATGTGCTTTTATATATATATACACACACATTCAATTTAAACACAAATAAAAATGTATTTAAAAAGTGCATTATGTGCCAAGAAGATTAACAAATTGAAAGATTAGCAAATTAAAAATTAAATTGTCCCACATCAAAATGAATGATTCTGGGATATAGTACTCAGTGCAGTGCACTTGTTAGGTGGATATTCTATGCATACAGAGATTTTGCATACTAGACCAATAAACATACTCCATAAAACAATATTGTGATAGTATGCTCTTCTGTTCATTTATTTCCACACATTATCTGCTGTACTACCAGCAGAATACACTAGAGAGCACACTTGTATCTATTTTACAAACCGTTGCCTTTTGGTGTGTAGTTTGTGCTCCGTCATACATTGAGTAGCATCTTAAAACCACATAATTTTGAGTCTTTAATTAACTGCTTTTAAGTCTGTCTCTTTTTTCTCCCCATTTCAATCCCTCCTCCTTCTATGTCTTTTCTTGTACATTTTACAGACCTGAGTTTGGAGGCAAATATTGTACAGGCGAGCGGAAGCGCTACAGAATTTGCAACACAAAACCTTGTGCCAGAAAACACCCCTCCTTCAGAGAGATGCAGTGCAGTGAATTTAACACCGTGCCGTACCACAATGAACTCTACGAGTGGAAACCTGTTGCAAGCTCATGTAAGAGCACTTTGCATCACATGCATCAACATATTGCATTCATATTTGTATATGTGCATGATACAAAATCAATATTTGTTTCATAACATTTTAATATTGTAATATAATATTTTGCCTGAAGAGGAAGATTGTACATTCTAAATATGTACACTACTGTACAAAAATGTTTTTTTTTAAACAAAAGTCTCAAATAATCACCAAAGCTGCATTTACTGTGATACAAAAAAGTATGTGAAATATTATTTCAATTTAAAATAACTGTTTTCTATTTGAATATATTTTAAAATATAATTTATTCCTGTGATCAAAGCTGTATTTTCAGCATCATTACTCCAGTCTTCAGTGTCACATGATCTTTAGAAATAATTATATTATGCTGATTTGCTGCTCAATAAACATGTATTATTATCCTCAAACCTGCCTAAACACCCTAGCATCACCCTAGCATCACTGTGCATTTTCTTCAGAAGTTGGAAAAATCTAGTTGATTTCTTTTTTCAATAACTGTTTGAATAAACACAACTGGATACACAACTGTAAAGCATGTAATGTTTTTTGCACTTTCTACAACTGAACAGCTGAGCCCAGATACTGTGTTAATGCACGCTGCGGCGGGTCGAGGCCTGTTGACATCAACATAAAACTTCTTACACGTGGCTGCTTACAATTTTATAGAGTTTGTTGGTTCACTTTCAAGAATGCCCCACTTTTATTAGCCAGCTTTAGAGGCGTGTGGATTCCTGACACAAGTGTTTAGTCATTGTTGTTTGCTCTGTTTAAGCCGTTGGAGCGCAGCGGGGGGTTTGGATCGTAGATTATAGCCTAAATACTATTTGATGTTTGCATGGTAACAATACCAATTCATTATAAATTACATGTGATTTACTTAAAAAAAATGTGTCTAATTTTGTAACTTAGATTAACAAACGGTTATTTGGGGTCTCTTAACTGGTTGCTTATTAGCATGCATGTTACTATAATATTAGACATGTATTAGTAGTAATTAAACACATAGTAATGCCTTATTTAAACATGACCTTATTCTGCATCCCTAAACCTACCCAATACCTTAAATTGAATCTACCTTATGAATTAATAAGCAGCAAATTAGGACTTTATTGAGGGAAAGGTCATAGTTAATAGTGAATAAGTGTTCCCTCTTCTAAAGTGTTACCAATGTTAGACTACTGAGCAAAAGTTTGGAGTCAGTAAGTTTTGTTTTTTCAAAAGAAAGTAATAATTTTATTCAGTAAGGATGCATTACGTTGATCAAGAGTGTTAGTAAAGACATTTATAATGTGAAAAGATTTCTATTTCAAATAAATGCAGCTCTTATTCATCAAAGAATCCTGAATTTCCAAAAATATATGAAACAGCACCACTGTTTTCAAAATGTATGATAATAATAATAATAAATGTTTCTTGAGCAACAAATCGGCATATTAGAATGATTTCTGAAGATCATGTGACACTGAAGACTGGAGTAATGATGCTGAAAATTCAGCTTTTCATCACAGGAATAAATTATATCTTAAAATATATTAAAACAGTTATTTATAACTGTAATAATATTTCACAGTATTACTGTGTTCAATGTATTTTGGCTTAATTAAATGCAGCCTTGGTTTGCATAAGAGACTTCTTTCAAAAACATAAAAAATCCTCCAGACCCCAAACTTTTGGTATACCAAATGTTTTAGTACAATGCTTTTGCAAACAGCACTATGTTCAAATGTCTGACTGTATAACTCAGTAAGTAGCACGTCTCTCTCTCAGCACGTCCATGCGAGCTGCACTGCAAGCCTGTGGATGAGAACTTTTCTGAGAAGATGCTGGAAGCGGTTACAGATGGAACGCCCTGCTTTATGAACAACAGCAGAAACATCTGTGTCAATGGTGTGTGCAAGGTAGTGTGGCGGGGTATGTCTTACTTTCAACCCATGTGTGCTCATGTGTGCGCTGGTGTATTGATGTTGTGTATGTTCTGTAGCTGTACAGTGATGTCTACAACGTGCACTTAAGCAACACTTTTACATCATTTTCTTACCAATCAGAATATCAAAGGAATGCCTGTGCTTCACTAACGTTTCTTCATTATTGTTGCTCAATGTCTTTTAATCAGCTAGTGTTTTGGTCATTTTTAGTGGATGTATGAAATCCTTTCTCCTCAAGTAAACACGGGTCTAGTTCATCACATTAACTAGAAACATGTTCCACTGATGTTTCACAAACACAAAGTGGTGCAATACTTGTAGCTTCATTTTGAAACTCATGCTACCATGCAAAGGTTTGGAGTCGGTGAGGTTTTTTAAATGTCTCTCATGCTCACCAAAACTGCTTTTATTTGATCAAAAATACAGTAAAAACGTAATAATATGTACAAAATTATTTATATTTAAAATTAATTCATTATTTACAAACGTGATCCAAACTTGACATGGCATGAACAGACTAGACTCAACAACTAGATTACAACAATACACGACGAGTCATGAGAGACAAAGGTAACATGATGGCTACTTATAGCAAAAAATTCAGGTCACATGACAAGAACCAGCCAATGAGAGACAGGACACATGACTAAGACTACCAATCAGAACATGACTCAGTGAACAAGAGAACCAATAGCATGAATACATGAGGGCAAGGGAAGAATGAAACGGGGACGATGACTAAACTCCAAAATAAAAGACATGAAACCAACCCCAAAACAGGCGTGACACAAAAGAACAGTGTTTATTTGAAATATAATTTTTTATAACATTATAAATGTCTTTATTGTCACTTTTGCTCAATTTAATTCATCCTTGCTAAATATAAGCATTTATTTAGTTTAAAAACCCCTTAACTGTCATCCCCCCATTTTTTAAAATTCACGAGAGTGCAGTATCCAAACTTAAATTATTATAATTCATGAACGCTTTTGAATACAGACCTAAGGTTGGTCTATTTTAAAGAAGACAATTAGGAGATTATTACAGAAGTGAAATCATTTAATAAATTTAAGTATTAAAAAGTTATAGAACTAAATTTACTGAAAGAAAAATGTATTATACTATTTTTATTATATTTTATATAAAATAAATATTTAAAAAAATAGTTAAAAATCCAAAATTGCTATAAACTTAAAGCCATATGTCTACATAAGTTGTGTTCCAAAATTGAAGTTGATATAAAAAAATTGAGTTCATATGCAATTTTGTTTAGGCGTTATACCAGAACAGCCACCGGTGCCATTGAAACTCCATTGAATATTTTTTTTATGCATTCTGTCACAAATCTATCAATTCTCTCTCAATATTACATCATAAAAAATAACCCACCAAATATGGAATCTTGAGACTCAGACCTTCCAATTATATGTATTTGTCAAGATTATAAAAAAGTTTTGATTCTAAAAGACCGTAAAACATGTTGTAATATCACACCGCCGCTAAGGGGGAGGAGACCGCCAAAACATTTTGAAGTACCATTTCTATGTAACGCAATGTCCGATTTCAAAACGGTTTTCACAGGATGAATTTGAGATTTTAAGCTTTCAAAGGTATATACTTATGATGATTGCTAAAATATGTGATGGGGAAAAGGCAAGGATATAAAGACTTTTTGTGACAAAGGTCAGAACTCCTGTTAGATTTGATTTATCATAGACGCTTGTGCACTCTTGTCATGAATTAATCTATTACTGTTCCTAAATAATTTGTAACAACAATTAATGGTAATTATCTATTTATGAGACTTAGACCTTTCCAATGATAATATATTGTCATGATTACATTAGATTTAAGTGTAATATAGTGAAGTAAACTTAGGCGTCCCGTATACGGGACGGTGACAGTTAAGGGGTTAATATATATTTTTGAGTGAACTATCCATTTTGGTCTACAGAATGTACAGTAGGTGCATATTTTCCACTTCCTAATATTCATCTTTCAATCATGTTATAAGAGAAGTAAATTGTGAGTTATGTTTTATGGCCATAGAGAAAAACTTTATATATGTATATCTGAGATGTAAGTGTGTATGTGTAATCTTTCTCCAGGAGGTGGGTTGTGATTTTGGCATTAATTCTAATGCTAAAGAGGACAGCTGTGGCGTTTGTCTCGGTGATCGATCCACTTGTGAGACGGTGAAGGAGAACTTTATGGCACGAGATGGAGTTGGTGAGTAATCTCTAGTCCTGTGGCTGAGTAGCACATATGACTCACATGTTTATATATTTATTATTTATATTATATACTAAGTTAGATTTCACAAATGATACAAAATTATATATGTCTAGATCAGGGGTCGGCAACCCGCGGCTCGCTAGCCGCATGCGGCTCTTTCATCCCTCTGCGGTGGCTCCCTGTAGCGTGGGTATACAATATATATGGGTGGTATATTGGTGGTCCCCGCGACTGTTAATACAACCTAAACACTTCCTCTGCACGTTTTCATGGTCAAGTGTGTTAAAGTATAGGTTTTCAAGGGCCAATGTGAGTAAATCTAGATCTAATTAAAATAAAAAAGATAGACACGTTGTTTTGAATACGTTTTATTCGTATCCAAAACGATGTGAACATCACGGAGCGCTGAACTCTCTCTCGCGCTGTATGTTTCATTCATTCTCGAAGCCAGAGGGCGCTCTCGCGCAGAAAGTCCAAAACGGACTCATAGAGAACTAATAGTAACTTTTTACAGGCATCCCACTATCGCTGTAGCTAAGCTGAATAACAAGCATAAAACTTAACTGATGAAACCTGAAGACAATATGTTTTATGTGTTTTTCAAGTCTTCTCCAGGTAATAAATATGAATGGTACAGTGGTAATTGACAGCATTAATTACAGTACAGAAGCTATACAATATGTGACCCTGGACTACAAATCCAGTCTTAAGTGTCAATTTTTCGAAATGTAGATGTATACTACTTCATCTGAAAGCCGAATAAACAAGCTTTCCATTGGTGTATGGTTTGTTATGACAGGACAATATTTGGCTGAGATACAACTATTTGAAAATCTGGAATCTTTTAAAGTCGCCCAAATAAAGTTCTTGGCAATGCATATTACTAATAAAAAATGAAGTTTTGATATATTTACGGTACAAAAGATCTTCATGGAACACGATCTTTACTTAATATCCGAATGATTTTTGGCATAAAAGATAAATCAATCATTTTGACCCATATAATGTATTTTTGGCAATTGCTACAAACATACCCCAGCGACTTAAGACTGGTTTTGTGCTCCAGGGTCACATATGTTGTCTGCCTTATTCTGTGATAAAAAAAGTGTTTGTAGTATATATACTGATTGTACAATCATAACCATATGATGTTATTATTGTCCAGCAGTATATTTTATTTCTTAGCCAATTAAAAGTAAGAGATAATAATTTTTGTCAATTATACATACATAAATATTATAATACTTAATTATTATTACCACATTTGACATTTCTGTCCCCCTCACTTCTGAAATGATTGCTATTCCTCTGCCCTGTAACATAACTGAATATAAAACTTTAGCTATATGCCGTGTTATCTTTATTTGGGCATCAAATATATTGTGGCTCCACGTGAATTTTATTCGGTAGGAAAGGGGCCAAAATGGCTCTTTTGACGTTGAAGGTTGCAGACCCCTGGTCTAGATGAACGTCTATGTGTTGAAACAGCAATGTTTGAAATGGTTTATAAGTGAGATTATGTGATTTAGGTTACACGGACCTGGTTTTGATCCCTGAGGGAGCTCGGGATATCTTCATACAGGAGGTGGAAGAGGCTGGGAATTTCCTTGTGATCCGAGCGGCTGATTCAGACGAGTATTACCTCAACGGGAATTACATAATTCAGTGGAACGGAGAGTACAAGGCAGGTGGCACAAAGTTTTACTACGATCGGACGGGTAATATGGAGAATCTCACCTCAACGGGACCAACAACTGAACCTGTCATGATCCAGGTACTGAACCTCACGCACGTAAAATATTATGTTCCTCAATATCAGTTAAACTCTATAGACATCAAGCACAGTATGCTGTGCACTAACACTGGACATCTATAGGCTGTAGGAGTGTTGTAGTAAAGACATGTAAAGCCTAAAAGAGCGTATAGTAATGATTAAAATAGTTTTAATGGGTCGTTGCATCACATCCCTTTCTGACACAGGTAGAATTTCTCTTGAGAACAGAAAAGGTCAGCAAGTGATTTACTAAGTATTTCTGTTATATGCGTATTTTGGCTTTTATTCTTATGCTTTGACTGAAAATGTGATTTTTGTTTGTTTTGACATATTGAGTAAAGAGTCAACAGTATATAAAGCCCATTGTGTTGAACCTGAATATTTATTTAATGAACCAATGGACAATTTGCCCAAAAAGCATTTTTGTTAGAATATTGAATTTTGATTTAATTAAATTCTCTTGTGAAAAATCATTGCAGCAGCCAGTTATTTTGATTTATCCCTCTTCTTCTGACATTATTTATGTGAGAAAGCATGAAAATAAAGTTGTTGCTTCTAACTGGCGGCGCATGCAAAACCAGATGATTTGTTGAATGCTGTCATTAAATGATAGATGCTTTTGTTTCAATGTGAAATGTTCAGCTGTTGTTCCAAGAAGCAAACCCTGGTGTCAAATATGAGTACACTATTAAGAGGAGTCGCCCGCTGGGGAACGAAATTCTGGAACCGGAGTACATCTGGAAGTATGGAGCCTGGACTGACTGCAGCACCACCTGTGGGCTTGGTACAGAGCAAGATTTTTCTTGACTCAATCCACAGGATTGTTTGCTGTGTTTATACTGATCAAGTTTATTCCAGCAGGGTTTTGATAGCATGTGATCTGTTGTCTCTGTACAGGTGAGCAGCATCAGCCTGTGCGTTGTTTTGAGCCAGAGGTCGGTGTGGTGGAGGAACCGCTGTGTGACCCCAGCACACGTCCTGATGACAGGCATCGCAAGTGTAAGAACATGGACTGCCCTGCAAGGTACGCTACTGTATAAATAATGCGTATGTTCAGAATAGCACACCACCGTACTAGTCTTATTTATTATCTCTATATAATTTATTCCTGTCATGGCAATCAACATCGTTACTCCAGTCTTCAGTGTCACATGATCCTTCACAATCATTCTGATATGCTGATTTGCTGCTCAAGAAACACTTCTGATTGTTATCAATGTTGATAACACTATTGTGGAAGCAGTCCTTTTTTCAGGATTCCTTGATGAACAGAGTATTCAAAAGAACAGCATTTATTTGAAATCGAAATCTTCTGTAAAATGCCCCTCAGGTGGTGGGTGGGAGGATGGCAGACATGCTCGGCTACATGCGGTCCAGACGGAGTGAGAAAGCGCACCATTCTGTGTGTGCGTACGGTGGCCGGAGAGGAGCGGGTTCTGCACCCTGGAGACTGTAAAGCAGCTGCTCAAACCCAAACCTGTGGTACCCTGCAACCGAGATGTACTGTGTGGGTTCGAATGGATGGTGGGGAACTGGAGCGAGGTGGGTACTTGTATTATAAATTAACCTGGTTAATGTTCTTTATGTCCTTTATTTACTTTTGTGTCCACTCGCAAAAGTTTAGTATTCCGACAAGAAACCTTTCGTAAGCTCAAAAAACTTTTGCATTCCTTCAAGAAATGTTCCATTCACTTAAATTTTTTTTTTGCATTTCCTTGAGGAACGTTTCATGTAAAACGTTTTGTGATGGAAATAATGACATGTGTCTTACTATTTCCCACACGGAGACCCACCTGCAGCACTCAACCTAAACTGGTCCGGATATGCATGCCCATATCTCAGCCAAAATCAGACCAGCCCTTATGGTCTGTAATCGGGCCGAATGTGGCTAAATTTGCCGTGTCTCGGTGCAAATTGGGCCAGATCAAATCCAAAGCCTAGCCAAATCTGGCAACCACTACTGGGCCAGAGCTGGCTCACTTTCGGTGAGCCACTGCCAGAACACAGCCGAGTGAGCCGACACTAAACCGCAATTGACCCGATTGCACTGGCTAACTGGGTCATGTTGTCGGTGCGAATGTAACCAGGAAAATTCCCCCTGGGCACGTGAAATGTTCACGCACTCAACAGATATGTCTGTGATGGGCTACAGTGATCATCGCTTCAAAAGCATGTTGTAAATACTAGGGGTGGGAATCTTTAGTCACCTCACAATCCGATTCTGGGAGTCACGATCCGATTCCAGAACGATTCTTGATCTACCCCCCCCCCCCCTATTAATTCATTAGTTTACCGACTTGAGAATCTTAAATCCTTACAATTACTTACATAGTAATTAGTAACTGTTTTAAATAATTTTTAAATGTAAAAAATAATTAAAAAGTTTTGTATGTTAAGAATTTTTAAACTAATATAACTTCAAAAACATACAAGTAGCAAATAATAAGAGGAGCATGAGGTGAGAACCAAAAAAGTCAATGGGTAAGATGAGGCGATTCAATTGCACCAATGGGCTTTTAAATAAAATAAAAGCAAAAAACAACAACAAAACTACCCTTGGGGAAAAAACGGAACAAGCAAAGGCTTGGTGGACAAAGGCTTTCAGGACAGGACAGGACAGGACACATCCATGGAGAAACGATGACGAACTGGCAAGGACTGCATCAAGGAGATTATAAAGGAGCAAATAAGGAGGGTTTTGAGGAAAGACAGTGGGGCAAATTAACAATAAGCAGGTACAAGTGGGTGTAGACATTCGACTTGAGAGCACATGGCACACAAAAAACTAAGACAAAACATGTGTTACACAAAAACAAAAAACACAAGCAACAAATCACCGCCATGTGCAAACATGAAACGATCAACGCAGCTAATGAGAAAAATCAATATCCACGTTGTTTCACAAGACTTGACTAACATGAAAGCATGACAATGAAAAACACAGCTGCGTGCCAACACAGCAAAGACATAACATGAATGCACGCAGACGATAAAAACACAACTTGTGCAACCAAAAACACATGGACTATGAGCGTGCGGATGAGCGAACTCGAGACGCAACTCACTCAAGAGGACAGAACGTGGAAGCAGTGTCGTACCCACACGGAAACGAAATTCATGAATGAGTGCATCGAACCTCCACGCTCAAACACGAAACGCCGCCACGAAATGCGCACGGCACGAGCACACCCGAAGTCGCACGCTCACATGAAACAGGACATGATCGGGAGTATCAGGGCTCTGTGCAGGGACCGAAGTGACAGAACCCTGACAAAAAAGGCGTAAATGACATTTCACCAACTTTACAGGGGAGCCAAAACAAACATTTTACCATAGTTTGATCTGACTTTGTGTACTGATTTCAATTGTTTATAACAAAAAATTGTACACTCATGGATGACAGTAGACTACTTTTGACTTAATTGCAAATCTTGCATTAGCGTTTGCATTTTTGCAATACAGTTGCAAATGGACTTTGCATTTTCATTTGAAATGTGACAGTCACTGTGCGTTCGCAAAAGCGAAAATGCAAACGCTAATGCAAGATTTGTAATTGCTTTTAAAAAAAGTCATCAATATTTTCCATATTTAAGAGCTTCATTTCTTTTATGTATATTTATATATAAATTTCACCAAAAAATGTCACTTACGCCATTGGTTCTCATCCTCGTATTACAACAAACGAGAGTGCTTTCAGAATTTAAGATTATCTGACGTTTTCCATTCAAGTCTGTGATGATTTGTCATCGCAGTTGCTTTTTCTGTCATAGACAGGGGATATCTATTAATCTGTTCACGCACGGATTCTTTTGTAATAAGAAGTAATGTGGTTTGTCCTACCTATTTAATCCTTTAAGACATATTGGCTATGTTTTACATTAATTTTGCATCCATAAAAGCATTTTGAGAGCTAGCATTAACACTTACCGGGTCACAACAGCGATGGACAGTTTCACCATTGCGTCAGCATTTGAATTTCCCTTCGTTAAGAGTTTGTGTTTAAAATATATAAGTCCAATGCATTCAAGCCACAAGATGACTTCATAGAGCATTCGTAAGAAAATACCGACGGGGAGGACCGCACACTTGTGTGTACAAGTGTAACATCAGACAAAAGCATCCTGTGCAATTAAGCCCACGAATGTCCTTGCATTTGCTTCAACCTTCCGATTATGAAATATGTTTTACGTTAGGTTAAATGTATGTGTGTGAGGTATTGTAAGCAAGAGATTACGGTGTTTCTAAAATACTCAGCATCATCGCACATCTGGTTAAAAACAAAGCTCAGAATCGATCCAGGATCGTTGGAGAGAGAATCGCAATGCATCGAAGGATCAATTCTTTCTCCCACAACTAGTAAATACACATCTTTCACACTCTTCACTGAGGGCTTACACAGATGCACACCGGAGAATTGGAAAGCCGCGTCTGTTAGCGCATCCCTAATATATCTGATCATAGACGGATCAACTGATAGACACCTATTTTCAAACTCTCCAAATTTTCACCAATTTGTGCAACCCTGATTCATGGGGCATTTTCGCATAGTAATTAGTTGCATTGTCATATAATAAAATTTTTGTGTTACCCAAACTCATGATTGTTTGTAATCCCGCAGTGCTCTCTGTCTTGCGATGGAGGGATAAAGTCCAGAGTTGTCAAGTGTGTGGCAAAACAACCTGGCGGGTGCAACCCTGCCAATCGACCTCGATCCACGATCCTCTGTAACCTCCAGAGCTGCTCGTCCACTAACAGATGGACGGGTTCTCCATTCCGACCACGATTCCGACCTAGAGTCCCCCCTAAAATCCCAACGCAGGCCCCACCAGGATATAGCACCACTATCATGCCTCCAAACACCTCTTCTACCATTACGACCAACACCTCTCCAGCATCCACAACATCTGACATCATCCATGAAGACGACCATGACTTTATCTTGGTGAGGAACGATCTCAAAGGCATTGATGGTCCTGGAACGGTTCCCACAAATACTGAGGATGAGGAGGGAAGCGCAGACCTGCAGCCTCCGGATAAAAGCTACACGCCAGGTTATGATTATATAGTAGAAGATCCAACCGGAGAAGAAAGGGCACATGAGGATACTATGTTTACCAGCACGCCTGAAGAAGTCCCTACATCCACTGTCCAATCATTGCATACTAACATCTCCACGACAAAGCCAGCCACTACTAGTAGAACCCAATACAAGGATTATTTGACAACATCTCCAGTGTTGCAGAAACCAACAAGCTCATATGAACCACATACAACCCCAAACCCAACAGTGCCACATTTGAATACTCAAAGACCACAAGCAACTGTTCCTACAGTGAAGATACTGAGAAAAGCCTCACAAACACCAAACAGTCCCAACAAAAGCAATGCTCCTAAAGCAGTCAGGCAGAAGCCAGAGACAGCGACCACCACCGATGACTATGGGAGCATGAATGCACGAGATCCCATCAGTAGGAATGCATTTTGGAAAGTGGGCAACTGGAGTGATGTAAGAATGCAGACCTAAGGCAAATACAGTATATTATATTACATGCATTGAATTATGATTCGATTTGCTTTCCCAGAAGGAAATACTAGTGCTTGCATGGCAGCAAAAGAATATGTTATGCTAAAAAAATGAGTTTATGCTAAAAATCTATTTGCCAATGAGTTTATGCTAAAATCTATTTGAAAATTGAGCTTATTTTCCTTATGAATTAAATTGATTTTTCTGAACCCATTGGTGGATATTTTTACTGTTTTAAGCATAAACTCACTTTTTTGCTACATTTATCGGAAAACAAGACTTTTTGCATAATTTTTCTTCTCAAGTAAATGTGTTTTGCTTTAAAAATGTTTAATTGTTTGTACTGACAAAAATACTGAGGATGAAACTGACACTTTTACACTTTTTGCAGTGTAAATATTACAACATGATGGTATTTTAAAACAAACATTTAATAATTTTAATAAATGTAAGATTTTCAAACTTTATTCTTAAATATCTATGAAAACTACAGTGTTTATAAAAAATAGCACACTGAAGGTTTTTATGAGTCTAACTGTACATTACGTGGTTCAAGCTGAATTAAAAGCAACATTGTGTTGGTTTTCAGAGCATTACTATGGAGCTGAATGTTTTTTTAGCATGTTTCATGTTGCTTGCTGAATAAAGTATTAATTTATCACACAAAAATCTTACTGACCCATGCATGCCTAATATGTATTCTTCGTCCCAGTGCTCCACTACGTGTGGTCTTGGTGCAGTGTGGCGGTCAGTAGCCTGCAGCTCAGAGCGTGAGGAAGACTGTGCCAGTGTGAAGAAGCCAGAACCTGCCCGCCGATGCAACCTGCGACCCTGTGCCATCTGGAAGACTGGAAACTGGTCCAAGGTAAAGCCACGAGTTCAAAACAAACCTAAACGACTGTATCCTGCAATGAACCGTGATGCCCTCCTCTCTTCAGTGTCCTGAAGGCTGTGTGACGGATGTGAAGCATCGAGAAGTGCAGTGCATGGACACTCAGAGCAGACGTCCACTGAGGCCTTTTCACTGTCAGGCTCTTTCACACAAACCACACAGCAGTTTGCCCTGCAACACCCGGCCCTGCCTGCAGTGGAGGTCCTCACCCTGGGGAGAGGTACTAATACTAATGTCACATCGCAGAAAACAGTCTCGTCTAAGATCAGTTGTCCAGAGCAGTGTTATTGACATACTATTATTGTTTCAGTTATTATTTTGAAATAGTAATGTAATAAGGTCTTAGTCATTTTGTTTCCTGTTTTTGTTATTTTTATTGGTTTTAGTTTTTAGTATTGATATACTATTCGTTTTTGTTAATAATAAAAAAAATATTAATTTTATATTTTCACTTTAAATTTGAAAGTTCTAGTAATTGTGTTTTTGTCATTTTATCCGTTTTTTGTTTTAGTATAATTTATATACTATAATTGTTAACATTTTGATTGCATTTTTATATTTGCTGTTTTCATTAAAAAATGTTAACTTTTAGTAATTTTGTTGTGTTTTGTAATTTTTATTAATCAGTGTTTTTATTATCATTAATATACTAGTATAGTTTTTTTATTTTTGAATTTGTTTCTTATATTTTCTCTTGTGTTTTTATTGTGTTTGTATTTTTAGTTTGTTTTTAGCATCACTGATCTACTATTATAGTTTTTGCTAATCTTTGAAATGAGTTTTTCTTATATTTTCTGTTTTCATTTAACTTATCCAAAGATTTAGTCATTTTGTTGTCTGTTTTTGTCATTTGTATTAGTTTTTAATATTACTGATATACTATTATAGTGTTGAATTGTTTTGTACTTTGTGTTCAATTTAATTTAATTACATAAAGTTCTATTCATTTGTGTGTTTTTGTCATTATAAATCATTAATAAAATGTCTATATGGTTTTATTATTTTTTTGTTTTAGTTATTTTACTTTAAACTAAAATAAAATGGGAAATGCTGCTCTGGCAACTAACTGAAATACATTTGTATTTATTTATTTCTATTTCAGTGAAATAAAACCGATTGTAAATGATAAAGTAACTGTTTTAGTTATTTGAATAACCCTGGCCCAGAGTTGTTTTATGTATATATATCTGTGACTGACAGTGCTCTGCAAGCTGTGGGCGCGGAGTGAAAGACAGACGTGTGGACTGCCCTGAGTACCAGCGCTGTAACGTCACGCTCAAACCCAACAGCACTGAGTCCTGCCATCTGCAGCCCTGCACCAGCTGGGCGACTGAAGCCTGGGGTCAGGTAACCTCAGCCTTCATTTATAGAAAGGAGCAAATATGATATTGTGGCAAACGCAATGTGATGATACTGTACTTTTCAAAAGCTCAGGCTTAGATTAAGACTGTCAAAAGTGATAGGAAAGACATTTATTATATTATAATTGAATTACCTCCCCAAATCTCTTGAACTGTAGTTCACCTATTATAACAAAAAGTTGGGGTGGGACGTGTCAAAAGGCTTGTCCTTTTTTAAAAGCCTAATCATCTGTAGTTTACAATCCACGACTTGTGACTATGTAGTATTTTATAATCAGGTGGGCAGGACGTTCCCATTCCAAAGAGTATTTAATTGGACAAGAATTGGTATAGGCTCCTCCCTGATCATCTATGATGTCATCACGGTGTTATTGATTGACAGTGCTCCAGAAGCTGTGGTGGAGGGGTGCAGAAGCGAGCCGTGCGGTGCATAAATGAGGAATCCGGCGAGGAAGAAAAGATGTCACTGTGTGCGAAACACAATAAACCTGACAGTGTGCAGAACTGCAACCCAAAGGAGTGTAAAACTGATTTAGGTAAACAGGATTATATAATATTATATTCTGTTTGTTTCAGTGGTCCCAACATGTATTTGGACACTTTAAAATACCTGAATGTCATTGCATTTGATAAAAACACATTTAAATAAGAATAAAATCTAGTATGTTGATGATACTATAATTACACAGATCTTTAGTGGATGCATTAAGTCCGTTCTCCTCAAGTTTACACAGGTGACCTAGCAGAGAAACCACAGGTGTATTTCATTACATTAACACTGATCCACTTACATCCTGATCCACTGTCAACTGGTTATTTCACTCAAACCCAACTAACTTCTTATTGAGCTGTCTTTGAGCTTAATAAACGTTATTTGGTTACATTTTGTTATCTAATGCAATGACAATGTATACATTTTTAAGCATGGCTTACACGTGCCACAGTATTACGTATTTATCCATTAAAAAAAAATTTGTGCAAGAGACCAAAAATATTTTTCCCCAAGCACATACAAGATAATTTTGATTTAGCGTCCCATGGCTTTATAGTTTGTTTTTAATGTTAAAGACCTTTAATGGTTTGTGTTTCCTTTCTTTGCAGGTCTAGTTTGTAAGAAAAACAGCATGTCGACACGTTTCTGTGAGAAACTCAAGCTGCTGGGTCGCTGCTCGCTGCGCTCGATCCGCAAGCAGTGTTGTGTCACGTGCATGATGTAACACTGCAGAGGTCAGGCTTGGGTCATCGACCAAAAGCACAGACTACTGGACACGCAGACGTTCCTCTCAAATATATGAAAAAGATGTGCTTTTTACTTGAACAAAGGAATCCTAGGCGTTTGACCATGTGTTCCCTCCATGTGTCTTAAAATGCTTCCAAAAACATCAAGCTTTAGTTACAGGATTCAACATCAGTTAGACAGTTAACATATATGTTATTTTTGCACTCATTTTTAAGTTTTTATTGTTCTTTTTAACCCAAAAAGGTGTGTTTTTGACAGGGTTACCAGTCAACAACACGCAGCAAGACACCTGTCTTTACAGATCCACTTTTTATATCATGGATCAGTTGAAGCAAGCAAAAGGTTTTGCACGCACCGGCTGATATTCAGGTTATTCATTAAAAACAGTAGTTGTTATTATCTGAAGTGTCATGTGACCACTGTCTGATGAACATTATGCAATGCTTTCACAGTCAAAATGTGTAGTTCCTAAATTAGTAACTTATTTAGCACAAAGCTTAGCTCAATAATTTGTGGATATGTGTGCAAAATTATTAACCATAATTTGGAATGTGTCCCAAATTGTTATTAGACAGTATATTGATAGGCTGCATGAAATATTGAGGGCATAAACTAGATTTTAGATACAGTCTCAGGTTGTTTTTGTTCTTCTTTTATTTTCTTTGCTATGAAAGATGCTTTGATAATTTGTGTGGACAAAGCAAATAACATCACTAACATCTCAACATAACTTAAACATTTGATTTAATCTATTTCCTGCTATAAACATCTGATGACCGAAGATGCATCATTATAAATGCAGAGAAAATGACTGTAAAGTAAGGAAAATACAAAACTGTGAAGAAACAGGCTGTTTTACATTATTAAGAGATGAGATACGGTACTTTATAAGCAGTACGGATTTGTAACTTGTAAATAACTTATTTAGTCATTCAGTGAATCATACTGTGTTGTGATAAAAGTGCAGGTACGAATATTTCAGGTACAAAAGAAATCCAAGGCAGTCAGTAGAATCAGACTTTTTGAGCCTACAATAGATCTGGCTTTAGTTTGCATTTATCTATTGTTATTTTCATAAAAATCACATTTCTTCCCACTTAACAAATGATAATCGTAAATAGTTTTTAATGAATCTTTACACAGGATCTTATACTCTTTTACTTCAAGTGTATCCAAGATGAACTGTAGATGAGTTTGTTTCTTCATCAGAACATTATTTCATCAAAGCAGTATATTTTGGGCAGAAGCGATGAGGGTTAGTTTACCCCAAGATGAAAATTATGTCATTCATTCCAAACCCGTAAGACCTTCGTTCATCTTCAGAGCACTAAAAAAGATGTTTTTGATGAAATCGGAGAGCTGTCTGACCTCCATAGACAGCAACACAAAAAGTATTCTTGTAGCGTCGCTAAACTGAAGTTGAGCCACTGATGTCACATGGACTGTTTTACCGATGTATTTACTATGTTTCTGGACCTGGGGACATTTCAGTTGTGTTGCTGTCTACGGAGAGTCTGAGAGTCTCCGATTTCATCAAAAATATCTTAATTTGTGTTCTGAAGATGAACGAAGGTCTTACGGGTCTGGAACGACACGAGGGTGAGTAATTAATGACAGAGTTTTCATTTTGGGGTGAATTAACCCTTTAATGTTAAAATGCCCTGGACTTGTTTCTTACAAAGCCTTCTCGAAGCCTTCTCGAAATGTTAACTGATGGACTGGAGTGGTGTGGATTACTTATGGATTATTGTGATGTTTTTATCAGCTGTTTGGACTCTCATTCTGACGGCACCCATTCACTACAGAGGATCTATTAATGAGCAAGTGATGTTTATGCTACATTTCTCCAAATCTATTCTGATGAAGAAACGCATCTTCATCTTGGATAGCCTGAGCGGAATACATTTTCAGCAAATTTGTATTTTTTAGTGTGAACTGTTTCCTTTATCTGCTCTGTATTTGTGTTTTTTCTAGTTAATGTGCTTTTGTTAACGTGATCTGAGAATATGGATCCAGCTGTGTGAATGTTGTATTGGTGCGGCTCATGGTGCTGTTATGGTGCTGCAGACTGTTGGTGCTCTATGCGTTATGAGGTATTATCAGGGTGCTCAAACGGTTTAGACATTGTTAACCAGTTAAATGCATGGATGGAGGTGTTGCAGGTCAATCCTCTCTAGCCTTTAAAACAGGCCTGAATGTTTTATACTGCTCATCTGTACTGCTGATATGATTATAAATAAATGCAGTCGTGATGTGTGCACGAGCTTCTGTCTGCTGTTTACTTTTGTTGATTGCTTTCAAATTATTCTGAGACCATGAGATCCGAACACTGTTTCAGTTTGGGCTTCAGTTAAATTATTATTTAATTTTTAAAGAAATTATTAATTTTATTCAGCAAGAAATGCAATAAATTGATCAAAAGTGACAGTTAATTCAATTCAAGATTATTTGTATAGTGCTTTTTACGATACAATCATTGCAAAGCAGCTTTACAGGCTTTACAAAGTTTGGTTAATTCAGTATAATCGCTGATGGTTGGTTTTCTCTGAGGTCCTCCGAGGGGTTGTCATCATCTCTTCTCAGGTGTTCGGTCATCTCAGATCATTTAAGGGTTGGATCCAGACTGAAGCTTGTGTAATTCCTAGCTACCACGGGATGTTAATCCAGAAACAGAGAAACAAATAGAGACATAATTAGCGTAGCAGTTGTTCCATCCAGGCAAAAATTATCAGTTCAACCCAAGCTAAAGCATAATAATGTGCGTTTGATCAGATATACCTGCAGTACAAGATTGTGAGATGCATTATATGAATGCTTGGCTAAAGAGATGTGTCTTTAATCTAGATTTAAACAGAGAGAGTGTGTCTGAACCCCGAACGTTATCAGGAAGGCTATTCCAGAGTTTAGGAGCCAGATATGAAAAAGTTCTACCTCCTTTAGTGGACTTTGCTATCCTAGGTACTACCAAGAGTCCAGAGTTTTGCGACCTTAGGGAACGGGTTGGATTGTAGCGTGATAGAAGATTAGTTAGGTACGCAGGAGCTAAATCATTTAGGGCCTTATAGGCTAGTAATAATATTTTGTAACTGATACGGAACTTAATAGGTAGCCAGTGCAGAGACTGTAAAATTGGAGTAATATGATCATATTTTCTTGACCTGGTAAGGACTCTAGCCGCAGCATTTTGTACTATCTGTAGCTTGTTTATTGAAGATGCAGGACAACCACCTAGTTAACGAGTTAAGACATTTATAATGTTACAAAATATTTATATTTTAAATAAATGCTGTTTTGAACTTTCTATTCATCAGAGAATCCTGCAATAAAATGTTTCACAGTTTTATCATAAATATACAGCAAAAACTGTTTTTCTTTTCTTTGATAATAAGAGATGTTTCTTGAGAATCAAATCAGCGTATTAGAATGATTTCTGAAGATCATGTGACACTGGAGTTATGATGCTGAAAATACAGCTTTGAACACAGGAATAAATTATATTTGAAAATACATTATAATAAAAACTGTTATTTTAAATTGTAATAATATTTCAAAATATTACAGTTTTTACTCTATTTTGTTCAAATAAATGCAGCCTTGGTGAGCAGAAGATATTTCTTTAAAAAAACATAAAACTTACCAACCCCAACATTTTGAATAGTATTTTTTATGTTTTGCTTATTAAAACATCATATTCATGTTCTTAGCTTAGCGAGTTGCTAACATAAACTGGATTCAGTTTTTGTATATTGGTGCAAATTGGTTTAGGAAACCGAACCAAATTTTTAACCATGATAAATACTGAGTATGAACTTCAGAATGACTTAGTGTTTGTTTTTATCTCAATCAATCTAGTGCTAATGATAGCAGCACTGTTGACATGCACAAAACCAGATGATCATGTTCTCAGCATGATTTAAGATGTTTGAAGGAGCATCTTAAACTTCAGTGCAAGTACGAACAATCCTAAATCATATTTAATAATGTCATTTATTCCTGTGATGTGATCAGCACATTTACTCCAGTCTTCAGTGTCACATGATTCTTCAGAAATCATTCTAATATGCTGATATGTTTAAATTAAATTACATTAAATATATATTTTTGAAGATTTTGAAGTGGCTTCAGACCGTTGGATGCTGTTTTTAGTACTGTTAACTGTTTGTTTGTTTGTTTGTTGAGACTTTAAAGCTTAGTCCACTACTAAGTGTAGCCTGCCACTCACCCATTGTTTGTTCTTTACTAGCCATACTTTTTCAGGCCACCGTAAAATGGGAAGAGGTGACTCTGCAATCCAATCCGTGCCGATTCAGGCTCCATTACAGAGGTCGGGTTAAATTAGGCCAGATTTGGCCGGTTTTTCTATCCCTTATAACTTGAAACCCACTTGGCACAGCAGCGCTGTCAGCTAGGTCACAGAACGACCACATGTGTCAGCAGTGTCAATCCATGTTAGCGCCCTAGATTTTGTGTTTTCATGACAAAGCGCATTACTCAACCTTGATTTTAGCTCAGTTATTTAATCACACATTACCGTAATGTGCATCCAGCAAAGGAGGGCCACATACGCAGTGTGATTCTTAAATGGCAGCGAGGCGACTTCCCTTTCCTGTGTACCACTAAATAATTCAGACATCCAGTCAGAGCAGATTCAATGGTCCTGATTAAACTAAAAGCATATCACTTCATAATATTACTTAACTGGAACAACTTGTCTAGCTTTACACCTCGGACCGAATGGCGGCACGTCAGTGGAGTGATATCATGAGCACACAGCGCCTTGTGGAGTTCAAATAAATGTTCAATTAAACAGCTTACAGGATATAGCTTGGGTTATGAGGTGTTTATATTATATCCATTGGTTTATATGATGTAAGGTCAGGTCACCTGATCAATGAATTCATGACAAGCATGTCCAGAGGCCGGAAAATAAGAAACCATCGCTGCAAGCGGACACCCCGACACCTTCAATGGACACTTGCCTCATCAAATATTTACTTTTAGTGACTGGAAAAACTGCTCACGGCCAGAATGGATGAAAATGAATAACATTCAAAGAGACAGAGATTTCTGAGCTAGCTTCAAATCTACTGAATATAGGTATAAAGCATCACTAATCACAAATACTCAGGTTTATCATTTGAACAAACCCAAAACTCTAAGTATTAACTTGACTGTGTGTTTTTTGAGGGATGCACCAGCGTATCGGCCCATATTCGGTATCGGACGATAAAAGCAATTGTCTCCAATTATCGGCCATTGACCGACTGTTTATAAACAGATGATAATCAGGACCGATTATATCCTGTCAAACAAACATGTCAGACAGCAACTCGTGTGAAGAAATATATCTTGTGTTGAAATTTAGGGCTTTCCAAGTTAAAGCAGTAGCGCATTAACGCAGGATCTGTTTGACCCTAAGAATCACCCAAATTAGGGTTGCCAGGTCCGTGGTTTTTCCATTCACAAAACATTATCTGTAATGTGCCTCCCATCCAACAATTGCAAAGAGCTTTGTGCTTTGTTACTTCTGATAAAAAACATGTCTCAGCTTTCAAATTCTGTTCATTTTATCACAAAATTCATTTGATGCTCTTAAATGTGACATGACAGATCGCTGTAGCCACCTCGGTTTAAGTGGCAGCTAGCATGAGTCTTTTCATATGCAATACAAGTTGTAGCGTGCAAAATAAACATGAATGAACACCAGAAGGTGTATTGAAAGATACAGTACAGCTTACCGAAATGTATCATGTCTCATGGAATCACTCAATCCAGTGTTTCAACTGAAAGAAAGATGTCAAATAATTGTTAATAAATGTCACTTAATGTTGCATTTTCCTCAGGAAAGCCATCCAGTGTTCACGGTTGATAGCTATAAAAACTCTAGGGGAGCTTATTATATGTTTGACCAAATCTGTCATCAATTTTTTTAGGAAAACTACCTTATGTGCAATTGAGTTGTTTTTGAGTGCGCTTATATTAAGTAAATACATAAATAAATAGCAATGACTATAATACATACTGTAATAATAATTATTTACATTTATATAGTGCTTTTCTAAGCACTTTACATAGTGAGGGGGATCTCCTCGTCCAACACCAGGCTATTGTTGTTCATTTTAAACTCTAATTTTATGTAATAATTATGGATCTAGTTTTTTGTTTTTTTTTTCTTAAGGAAACTACTGGTATCGGCATTTTGTTATTCTGAATAATCGGCTATTGTTATCGGCTAATCAATTTCGTATTGTGCATTTCAACTAGTGACTGTTAAAAACATGTTTTAAAAAATTCACCCATGAGATTTCAGTTTTAGAAATATTTAATTCAAAAAATATTTTTGGTACAACATGCACTGAAAAAAAATATTCATTTAATTTACTCAATTTTTTAAGGTAAGTGGTTGCAATCAATTTATTTTAGCTACATTTAAATAAACTAATTTAGTTGAGTAACTTTCAACATTTTTATTTATATAAATGTAGCTAAAATAAATAGTTTGCAACCACTTACCTTAAAAATTTTTTTATCATTTATTGCAGTGTGTATGTAACAAATTATGCATTTAGTTTTTAGTTTTTTAAACCACACAAACAAACAAAGAATAACCTGTACCTGTACTTTTATTCAATGTTCTCGGTAAGCATGCTGGTATTTGATGCAAGTCTTTCATTGGAAGTCGGGTAACTGTTTCTAACTGGATTTGAAGAGCATTACTGAGAGATAGATCTATTGAGATACAACTAACAGTTAAAACCCAGATCACTGAGAAAGATGGACCTCTAGCTTCTGCACAAGTCCTCTAAATCTTTCTTATATTACATGTGGCCCGAAAAAGGAGATGGTTGACTATTGCATGTTTTTCAAATAAAATCCATGACCGTGAGATCACATACGGGTGGTTGTTGGCTACCGCAGCATTTGATTTTATTTGAGTTTTATCCATGGGTTACAAAAAATAAAGCCTCGCAGAAAGCAAAGCATGTTGCACACTCGCAGCATGGTAACATGCAGGAATGTGAGACTAGGACTGGATAAGGTTTACGGCACTATGATTTTTTATGATTGCATATTTCAAGAAAAAATAAACAGATTATTGGTGTGATCGTAAGAGGGGCAACAAGCCAGACTGAAGAATCCAGAAAAGGCTTTTAGGGGGAAGCAAAGCAGGAAATGCAGATAAGATAGTGATGTTTGAGAAGGCAGATAAACCAAACCACACAAGCCATTGGTCACTGGAAACACATTTCAGTTCATCAATACACCATACAACTGTGTGAGATCAATGATCTTTGTAGAAGTCAACCCTTCCACTGAGTTTTGAGGCCTGAAATGCAGGCGCGTTTAGTTCTTGTTCCATTTAGTTGACTCAAGAAGGGAAAATAATTTGACATTCTCCAATTTGTCTTCTTTTGTGATGTGGATTATGGACTAACTTTATGCTGTTTTGTCTTTTTGATGGACAAGAGTAGTGTGGTCATTCTTAAAAACATCTCTTTATGTGTTCAACTGAAGAACAAAAGTGGTTTGGAGCAGCAAGAGGTCGAGTAACTATACTTTTAACTGAAATTAATGGTCTTATTACTGGAAAATCATACATTATCTGTTACAGGACATTTCCTATTACCCTGAAACACAACACAATGCAATGCATAATTCAAAATATGGGTAAAAAACATGAAAATGATACATTGTGCATTGTTTTTACTGACTTTTCTGCAGTGAAGAATCTGCTTTAAACAGCAAAATAAGCTTTTAAAATCTTTCTGAGATTTGAATTTCTTGTTTTGGTGCCAGTTTAGAATTTGCATAAATTTGACTAATAGATCTTTTGATTGTTTTCTTCATTGAAATGTTAATTAAACGCCTGTGGTTGTAATAAAATAATTAATTCATAAACACGCAATAACAATGACATGTAATGTGTAACAGACAAAACCAATGTCTTGTCTTTTCAAGCACTGTTGATTTAGACCTCAGGATATTGTTTGAGGTGAAAGGGACGTGATCCGTGACAAAATGATTCTGAATTTTATCAAACTAAAAGCTTTTTATCATCAGATGGGACCAATCAAGAGTGGCCTCTGGTTAGGTTTGTTCACCTTCTCAAGCGTCTGTGCTCTTTTCCTAGTCCACTATCAAAGAGCTCCAGATAACAGCCATTCACAAAAGCCCTATCAGACAAACCCTGCATCTACAGACCCCGAACAGAGGGGGATTCTGTGGCAAGGAGGAGCAAATGCTGCATGTGAGTGTGAGAATAGAGGAAGGGACCAAATGACAGACAAGGAGTAGGGAGGGGTAAGGACAGCAGCATTTCTGTGAACCTCCTGGAGGTAGAAGATGCCACGGACAGGGTCGTTTTGACACACATTCTCAGGAAACGCAGGAGGAGTAAGTGCTGCCATGATAATCCTTCATTAATAAAGCGCTTTATCTCAGCATCAGAAGCTTCACAGACTCACTCCTCAGCCTAATTACACAACTTCATGCTTTCTTCACCGGTCTTAAGAGGAGTTCTCTGGAGCGAGAGGCATCCATGCACATTCACTGAGCAGCATGCTGCATGAGGAGTACCATGAGGAGATGGACAGTGAGTAACAGTGTGTCTGCATGCTGGTCGGTGTGTGTCGTCTATCTTCTCGCCGTCTCCGTGACCTCCGCGTCCAGCGTCACCTGCCGCAGCGCATGTTCCGTGCATCGGGCGCTCAGGGTCGCCAACTCCTCATCCGCCTCCGCCTCCACCTCCACCTCCGGCCGGCATGCGCGCAGCTACGTGCACCTCCAGGGAGACGTGCGCCAGAGGAAACTCTTCTCCTTCCAGAAGTTCTTCCTTAGGATCGGGAAAGACGGGAGAGTCAACGGCACCAAGAGCAAAGACGATCCCTACAGTGAGTCACCTCATAATAAATTCAGAATCACTTCAGTTGTCGCCAAACAAACGTTATGGAAACGTTATGACGTGCACATCACCTTATCTGTTAAAAATGCATTCATCAGGAAAGGCACAACAAATGCACAATTTAGAGTTTTATTAATCCCGGATTAAAATGTAACAATCACCGTGTTTGGATGTAACCCAGGCTATAATCATGCAATAATATTGGTAATGTTAAAGTTATGAACTGAATTGTGTCATTTAGATTTAAATGAGGTAAAAAAAAACAACAACAAAAAAACATTCCGATGTGAAAAATAATAAAAACAAGAAGAAGAAAAATTATAGACAATTTTTTTTTTGGTTTAATTAGTTTTAAACTCTGTTAATTGTCTAAATGAAATATTATAAAATATCTAAAGTTTAATGAATAGATAGATAGTTTTTTAAATTGTGAATTGTGAATTGAAAATTATTGAAATTATAATAAAATTAATTGATTAATTAAATTAATAGGCTACATGTATCAAATTTAAATGCAGAAAATAATTTAGAAATATTATTACTTTTACAGGTATACTTTACTTTTATAATTAAAATAATGACTTTTATAACTTTTTCATAACAAAATTGTTAATAATAGATAATTTTTTACATTAAAATGTGCAAATTAATCAAATGTTTTATGACATTTCTATTATATAGGCTTTCCATTCTATTCACAACATTTCTTTAGCCTGAAATATTTGTTAAAAACCTTTTGCAAATGGCAAAATAAATTCAGGCTGGTCTGTCTTAATGAACCCCACAGGAATAATATTACTAATATTTAAACCCCATAAATGAAATTAGCCGCTCTAATAAAACAAACAAAGTTAATGGGTCGTTAAAGAATGGTGCTGTTGGCTGCAATATCCTTTTAAATGCATAATCGTGTCCTGACACCCAGAAACCTGAGAGCACTTAACCCACATATTGCCGTAAATGTTTCCCCTGACACAGCAAATCCTTTATAATGTGATCAAAGTTAAGCGTTTGTTTGCAATGGCTGTATATCCGAACAGAGTCATGGATCTCTTATTAGATTGTCTCTGGTTTGTTTTCAAGTATTATGAGCCCACCAGGGAGATGCACAATGTGTTTTCGGTGTTTTACGCAGAACAAGTTAATTAACCATTACTCATATGGAGCCCATGTGCAGATAAGGGACTTCCTGTTTCCTCTTCTGCGTGTGTGTGTGTGTGTGTGTGTGTGTGTGTGTGTGTGTGTGTTGTGTGTGTGCGTGTGTGCGTGCGTGCGTGCGTGCGTGCGTGGTGTGTGTGTGTGTGTGTGTGTGTGTTTGTGTTTGTCTGGTGTCTCGCACTAACATCCCTTCCTTGTGAACACCACGGGGCATCTTGATTTAGGCGTGTGTGGTTGTTTGTCTGGTGCTTTTTAAATCAAACTTTCTTTTTAACGTCTCAGTTGTTTCTCCTGGACAGCAGTGAGATGTCTACTGTTTCTCAGATTGTCCCCTGACAAAAAGTATGTCTCCTCTTGGGTTTCAAAAGAGATCTCAACAAGGTCTCAAACTGTGCTTGGATACAGCATCAGGGCTCTCAAAGTGTCACTGGGGTGGTACGTGACTCAAAGGTCATTTCGGTCTTTTGTCACGCACTCCCGCCACACATTGTATTTCTCACGCAGAAAAACTATTTATGCCAAGACGTCTCAAAGCTGTCACTGGGGTGGTACCTTTGTATCTAAAGGATCTGTTATGGTACCTTAAAGGTACATATTAGTACCTAAATTGTGCATATTAGTACCTAAAATGTGCATAATTGTACCTAAAGTGTACTTATTAGTACCTAAAATGTCCATATTTGTACCTCAAGTGTGCATATTAGTAGTTAAAGTGTACATATTAGTACTTCCACTGTACATATTTGTACCTGAAGTGAACATATCAGTACCACAAGTGTACATATATTACTTAAAGTGTACATATTAGTACCTCATGTGTGCATACCTCAAGTGTACATGTTAGTATCTAAAACGTGCATATTAGTACCTCAAGTGTGCATAATAATACTTCAAGTGTGCATATTAGTAGTGCCTTATATTTTGAAAGGTACTGTCCCAGTGACAACTTCTGAACATTTTTCAGAGTGTAGGACAACTATTCACTCATTTGGTTTTATTTATGTTTCTTCTTTTAGGAGGAAAACATTTAATAAAACCCATGTAAAGTATTTTGAGCAATAAAAGAGCAACCTCCAATTTGATCCGACCTCCTTAGATTCTGTTTTGAACAATTATTTTTGTAAACAATTACAAAAAATATTACTTTTTTCTAAACATTTAAGAAAGTGCACACTCTAGTTGTAATATGTTTTAGTTCATTTGGGATCAGCATGGAAATGTACTGGGCACCATTGAGTTGTCCCTGTTTGGGGCAATGTGTGTTTGTGTAGCATCAGACATCACTGTGACATCTGGCTGTGTAAACGTAATCAAGTCCTCAGAAGTGATCAGGCACTGAGAGGAAATGTCTGTCAGATCTGTGCGTGTGTGTGCATGTGTAGTTTCCTCCTGATAGTCTCATCTGAGATAAAACAACAGACACACAACACGCAAACTACACCCAGCTAAAGTCAAACATCATCAGCAATCATCATCAGGTGATCAGACCATTTCCGCCTGCTGGATGACAAAACAGACTTGAGGGATCATTTTACTTAGGCCAGTAAACACATAACTATGCATTATCAGCCATATAGAATACCTTAGTGTTGTGTCAATGTGTTTTGCATTGGTAAGTTAGTTTTATTTTATTTTTATTAGCAAAGATGTCTTAGAAACAGCATTATGGTGTTAAACTAAACATGCATGGATCTCTCTATAGCTCTGTGCCATTTGAACCCTGTCTTTCTGAATTTCACAACTAATTTATTCACAAGCGAGTAGCTAATTTAAGCGGTGTACAGCACAGCGGGTTGCTCTTATGTCTAGGAGTGAGCTTACAGTGTGTGTGTGTGTGTGCGTGTGTGTGTGTGTGTGTGTGTGTGTGTGTGTGTGTGTGTGTGTGTGTGTGTGTGTGTGTGTGTGTGTGTGTGTGTGTGTGTGTGTGTGTGTGTGTGTGTGTTGTGTGTGTGTGTGTGTGTGTGTGTGTGTGTGTGTGTGTGTGTGTGTGTGTGTGTGTGTGTGTGTGTGTGTGTGTGTGTGTGTGTGTGTGTGTGTGTGTGTGTGTGTGTGTGTGTGTGTGTGTGTCAGAAACAGCAGCAGTAATACACATGTTCTCACTCAACTGCTCTCAACTTTAACCAGCCCTAAAGAGCCTCCTGAGAGACTCAAACATCACATTTGGTTAAAGTCCCTGACGGTGAGAATGAGCAAAACAAATGTGTCAGTGATCAACATGTTACTGCTCCACCATATCCACTTTATCTCAGATGTTTATCCTGAAAGAAGTAAAAATAGACACAAATCAGACAATTGTTGACGCACGTTACGAGTACGGAGCTGTAATATGAATGTGGAGCAGCTGAATTTGATGAGAAATGTTTGAGTTCATATTGAGGTCTTTATTGAGGAGTTTTGATTGCAGGTTCAGTATCTTGAGCAAATCTGATCACAAAAAAAGTTGAGTCATTGTTGAGATCTCTTCTGAAACACAGGATTTCTGAAGGTTTGGGGTCAGAAAGTTTTTTTTTATAGTTTTGAAAGTTTTTACGCTCACCAAAGCTGCGTATATTTGATAAAAAATACAGTAAAAACAGAAATATTGTGAAATATTATTACAATTTAAAATAACTGCTTTCTATTGTAATGTATTTTAAAAATGTATTTAGTTCCTGTGATGAAAGCTGAATTTTCATCATCATTTCTCCAGTCTTCAGTTCTGATCCTTCAGAAATAATTCTAATATGCTGATTTAATGCTCAAAAAACATTTCTGATTATTGTCAATGTTGAAAATAGGTGTGCAGCTTAATATTTTTACAGAAACAGTGATGCATTATTTTTTAAGGATTCTTTGATGAATAGAAAGTTCAAAAGAACAACATTTATTTGAAATAGAAATATTTTGCGTTCATATAAATGTCTTTACTGTCAGTTTGGATCGATTTAATGCATCCTTGCTAAACAAATTAATTAATTTCTTTGGGAAAAAAAACATTTACTGACTCCAAGCTCGGTTTAATTTAGAAAATTCCGTCTTTGAGAAACAATTGAGATATTAAAGAGACTTCATTAATGAACCTATATAATTCTCTTTTGACCAATGCAGTTTTAACCAATATGCAATTTGCAATATTCAACCAATATGCAATTAAATGGTTGAAAAAGGCTTGGATTTTTCTTTTTCTCCTGTAAGATTATACATGTTGACATATCTTAAACCTATTTGCGTGTAGTGCATCACATCCTGTGTGTGATTTCCACCATTACGGATACGTCCGAGCTAGAAACAGAGCAGCTACTGTTAGTCTGCAGGCAGAGTTTCATGAATATCGCCAGCGACACATCAAAGGTGAGCGTCTTTCACGTTCAGCAATGGACTCCGACAAAGGAATAATCCTCTGCGGGTGAAATTACACTAGTCTTTATGGCGCAGATCCAGTGTTGCTGGAAATGGATACTGCAGTAGTGATGCTGTCCTTAGGCAAGACATGATTTGGGAAACATTGGCCTTTGTGTGGAATGATGTCACGCGTTTGAAAAGACACGGCTGGCTGGGAAAAACACAAACAATGGGCCTGTGAGGGGCGTGACATCATTCTGGGACCATGATGCACTGCTTCAGCAGCTCATGTCACAAATGCATCAATGAATATGTTTTTCGGATAATGTTAGATGCAGGGCATTATGTTAATGTAATGCGGCAGGTAATTGTCTAATATCAAGAAAAAAAAAAAAAAACATACTTGATGTACACTACCATTCAGAAAGATTGATTTTTTCTTCAAAAAATGAATACTTAAGCAAGTGTGACATTTATAATTTTAATGTTAATTTCAAATGAAAGTTCACAAAAATATTGAGCAGCACAACTGTTTTCAACATTGATAATAATAAGAAATGTTTCTTTAGCAGTAAATCAGCATATTATAATGATTTCTGAAGGATCATGTGACACTGAAGACTGGAGAAAAATTCAGCTTTGCATCACAGGAATAAAATACATTTTAAAATATATTTCAATAAAAAAACAGTTGTTTGAAATTAGAAAATATTTCACAATATTACAGATTTTGCTGTATTTTTATTAAATAAAGGAATCTTGGTGAGCATAAGAGATTGCTTTCATTAAAATAACATAAAAAAAACCCCAAACTTTTAAATGGTAGTCTGTAGTGAAATAAAATGCTATTTAATATAATTCTGTATTCTTTAGTTTATGAAAAGCAATTGTTAAGGGTCCCATCAGGTAGAAATATATCCTTAAAGTCAACACAAAATCAAAATTGAGTTTTATTTTTAGTGTTCTCTCATCAGTGCAGAATATTCCATTTTTAATCTTTTATCGAAATATATAACTTTGCCTCCGAAACGACTTCTTCAGCTGAACACCAATAACTCTTACTTTTCCAAACTGTGTCAATTGTTTTTTATTGCCAATTATTCACTTATTATTTAACTCCTGTTTACATTACTTAAATAAAATACGTCAAATGTTTCTTGTTGACTTTAGCAACAACATTAACTTTATTTAAAGTTTTTTACACAGCTGTAACACCAAATGTAATTTTATTAGATTTAAACTGGTTGGATATGAACATCTCGCAGTGGATTTTAACATTATTTGTTCTACACTAAAACTAGAGCTTTGCTGGTGTCCTACATTGAGTATGGCAGATTGAATTGTAAGGCAAGGCAAGTTTATTTATATAGCACATTTCATACACAGTGGTAATTCAAAGTACTTTCTATAGAAGGAAGTAAAATAGACACAACAGTAAAACAAAATTATATAAAAAATGATTTTAAATTAATTTAAAACAGTTAAGAATAGAAAATGATTATACATAGTGCAATCAGTTCAGACGTAGCACAGTGCTCATTCAACAAATGCACAGCTAAACAGATGAGTTTTGAGTCTGGATTTAAATGTGGCTAATGTTTTAGCACATCTGATCTCTTCTGGAAGCTGATTCCAACTGCGGCGGCAAAATAGCTAAAAGCGGACTCCCCTTGTTTTGTGTGAACCCTTGGTATTTCTAACTGACTCGATCCTAATGATCTGAGTCTGTTAGGTTTATATTCAGTGAGCATATCTGTTGTATTTAGGTCCTATTGGTTAAGTACTTTGAGTGATTTATAAATGAGTAAAAGTACTTTAAAATCAATCCTAAATGTAACTGGAAGCCAGTGTAAGGATCTGAGGACTGGTGTGATGTGATCAGATGTTCTGGTTCTAGTCAGAATCCTGGCAGCAGCGTTCTGGATGAGCTGCAGCTGTCTAATGGTCTTCTTTGGAAGAAGACCGTTACAATAATCCACCCTGCTGGTGATTAAAGACAAGTTTTGACTGGAACCAAAACATCTAATTCTTGCAATGTTTTTGAGATGATAATATGCTGATTTAGTTACTGCTTTGACATGACTACTAAAACTATATAACCCCAAGATTTCTGACTTGATTTTTAGTTGTTTGACCCCTAGAGTCAACGTATGCATTCACCTTGAGAACTTCATCTTTGTTTCCAAATGCAATGACTTCAGTTTTCTCCTTGTTTAGCTGAAGTTCTGGCACATCCAACTGTTAATTTCATCAATGCATTGGCAGAGGGAGTCAATGGGGCTATAGTCATTTGGAGATAAGGCTAGGTAAATCTGGGTATCATCAGCATAGCTGTGATAGGCAATTTGGTTCTTTCTCATTATTTGACTTAGTGGGAGCATATACAGGCTAAACAAGAGCGGTGCAAGTAATTGAGCCTTGTGGGACTCCACATGTCATGGACGTCCACTGAGACTTATGCTCTCCTATACTCACATAATAACCTCTCCCTTCTAAGTATGACCTGAACCATTTGAGTGCCATCCCAGAAAGCCCGACCCAGTTTTCCAGTCTCTGTAGAAGTATGTTATGATCGACAGTGTCAAACGCAGCACTAAGATCTAGTAGTACCAGCACTGATATTTTGCCAGAATCAGAATTAAAGTGGATATCATTTATTATCTTAATAAGCGCTGTCTCTGTGCTGTGATGCGCTCGGAAACCAGATTGAAAATTGTCCAGGTATCCATTTGAATTTAAGTATTTGTTCAGCTGATTAAAAAAATACCTTTTCAATAATCTTACCTATGAAAGGAAGATTTGATATTGGTCTATAGTTGCTCAACATGGTGTTATCAAGATTGCGCTTTTTCAGAAGGGGCTTAACAACTGCAGTTTTCAGGGAGTTTGGAAAAGTCCCAGAAAGAAGTGAGGTGTTCACCACTTCTAAGAGATCTGCTTCTAAACAGTTAAGCACTCTTTTAAAAAAAGATGTGGGAAGTGTGTCAAGATAGCAGGTTGACTATTTAAGGTGCAGTACTATTTCTTCCTAAATTTTGTTATCAATTTCTTCAAAAACAGACGATTGTATGTAAAAGTTGTAAGGAATTGAATCAGACTAATGATTATAGCGCAGTGGGGGTGTTTAACGCAGCGTCTGGTCTGTC
>CM049797.1:7986336-8066231 GCA_027422405.1 Ptychobarbus kaznakovi
ACACATGCAAACATTATTTATTTTGTTCCCAAAAATGTTACTCCTTGTTAAGTTTTTAAAGCACAACCAGAAAATGTGCTATAAATGTGAGGGGATTTTGCACAAGCAAAAGTCACTGCCATGGTTTCAGGATGTTGCTCTGTGGTTGCAAAGGTTTTCTGGGTTGTTGTTGTTAGCTTAATCTGAACTAAAACTTAGAATTTAACCTAAATAGTAATTTAAAATAAATAAAAATGACAAAAGCACATAACAAAGTGACTAAAATCAATTCAAGCAGGCTTTGCTCTGTTTTAAACGAAAGCCTCTATTCTCCCATGCAGTTAATATGTTGTGTATTTCAGGTATTCTGGAAATCACATCAGTAGAAGTTGGGATCGTTGCCATCAGAGGAATCAGCAGTAACCTTTACCTGGCTATCAGTAAGAAGGGAGAACTGTATGGAGCGGTGAGTATCCTGCACCAAACCTTAAATGCATAAAAACTTAAAGCCATAAAAATATAGATATGACTGTGCAATTTAATACAGAGGTTTTCAACAGGGATTATAGGGATCTCTAGGGGGCCATAAAGGGGCTGCTAGTAAATAAATAAAACCACAAGGGGATGCTGGTAAAAAAATAAAATAAACTTGAATATAATTATTCAATCAATCGATCAACCGATCAATCAATCAATTAACTAGCTGGTGCTGGTGCAAAAAAAAATAGACAAATAAATAAACAAAACAAATAAATACATAAAAAAGGTTCACCAGTTTGACATTACAGTTTTGCGCTGCTATTAGTTTGGTTATATTTCTCTTACTTAATATAAAGATTTTTTTTCACATATTTATATTACTGTTATTTTTCACAGTATAAGTAGGACTTTATACACAGAAATATATTGCTTATATTTTAGGTGTCCCACAATGAAATCACCAACAAATTTGGAACCACTTTTTTAGCTATACCTGCTGAAAAAAATGCGATGTGTGTCATTTATGCAGCACTGTTTGTTACAAAAACATAGCCCCACCCCACACCCATTGGTTGTTCTGGGGAAACATACTTGTTTCAGCATCCAATACAATATATGGATTACTTTTAACATTGTGTCAAAGCAACAAGTGAAACCATTTAAATGGTTTCTGTCTGATCCAAGATTAGATTAGATCTAGCAGGTCTAGATGAATAATCAGATGCATAGCCTGTGTATTTAGATCTGCATGGTTAAAGCTGACAAACCACCTCAGACCAGCAGAAAACTGCTGCCACGTGTCAAAAACCAGCATGACTGGGTATGCAGAAATGTAATAACTCTTCGTTTCATGTATTTCAGAGAAACTACGGTATAAACTGCCATCTGAAGGAGCGCATCGAGGAGAACGGGTATAACACATACGCATCCGCCGAGTGGAGGAACAAGAAGCGCCAGATGTTTGTAGGTCTGAGCGCTCATGGAAGACCTCTGCGCGGGAGAAAAACCCGCAGGAAGAACACAGCTGCACACTTCTTACCCATGCTGGTGTGACTTTCGTTCATAATGCTGACGGGACGGCGAGAGAGCGGTGATAAGACTGTCCACACGCGACTCTCTGTAGCGGCTGCACTCCTTTGAGACGGTTCAGCGTTGCTCTTTAATTCATGGCACTAGATGACATTTTATCCTCATGCCAGTTGACATTAAATGGTAAACATGCTCAAAAAAGCAGTTTATGAATGCAGGCTTTATTTCCATTGTATATCATTCCAGTAATCTACAATTCTGGATTATGTGTGCAAGAGTTTTCTTTAAGCTCTCTTGATCATGTGCTTAAGAACATCTGTTTTCATTTCTTTCTGATGGGCAGGATTATCTTGTAGGAGCAGCTCTGAAGCTTCATGCATCGCACAGAGAAAGAGATAGTGGGCATGTATATTGGACATTTGTTTATTCTGAAAACTGTGTTGGACTGCTTTGAAATAAAATATTTATTTGTATTGTATTTAAAATAAAATACTCTAAAATACATTAAAAGCATATTAAATGGATAACCTCTAATCCTGTGAAATAAAATCTATTTTGTTATCCTCCTGTAAAGCAGCTTGTGATGTGTTTCATGTTTACAACAAGAAAAACTGAGGGTGAATCTCTCAAAATGTCCAGGTCAACCCAAAATCAAAAGAATAAAATCAATTATACTTTGCATGACGTAATTAAGCCTATTTTAAGTTCCATTCTTTTTTCCAATACTTTTTTTGAATTAATAATTAATCATCATGATCATAATGCATCTAGAAGTTATACTCATAGATTCTCATTAATATAGTTAATATTACAAAATGACTGTAATACAAGAGCCTTTTATATATATATAGTGTGTGTGTATGTATATATGTGTATGTACACTGACCAAAATTATAAACGCAACACTTTTGTTTTTGCCCCCATTTTTCATGAGCTGAACTCAAAGATCTAAGACTTTTTCTATGTACACAAAAGGCCTATTTCTCTCAAATATTGTTCACAAATCTGTCTAAATCTGTGTTAGTGAGCACTTCTCCTTTGCCGAGATAATCCATCCACCTCACAGGTGTGGCATATCAAGATGCTGATTAGACAGCATGATTATTGCACAGGTGTGCCTTAGGCTGGCCACAATAAAAGACCACTCTAAAATGTGTAGTTTTATCACACAGCACAATGCCACAGATGTCGCAAGTTTTGAGGGAGCGTGCAATTGGCATGCTGACTGCAGGAATGTCCACCAGAGCTGTTGCCCGTGAATTGAATGTTCATTTCTCTACCATAAGCCGTCTCCAAAGGCGTTTCAGAGAATTTGGCATCATCTTCCTCTTGACAATACCACATAGATTCTCTATGGGGTTTAGGTCAGGTGAGTTTGCTGGCCAATCAAGCACAGTAACACCATGGAGCCAAAAATTCATCACCAAACACCAATGACTTGTACATATGGGTACAGTCATTTCATACACTTCAAAACTGTTACAACAGAGGTGGAAATACAATTTTTAAGTACATGAATTTCTTTGTTGCCACAGTTTGGAAGTGCCTTTTTCTCTTCTAAAGAAGGGGGGTGTCCCAGTACTTTTGTCCATATAATGAATGTACAAGTCATTGGTGTTTGGTGATGAGTTTTTGTGGCTCATTTAAAGTCACACCAGAGGTGTTCAGCTGCTTTCTGCAGACCAGTCAAGTTCTTCCACACTGACTGAATCATCATTTCTCTTTGATTCTTGTCTTATACACAGAGACACTGTCATGTTAGAATAGAAAAGGGTCTGTCCAAACTGTTGCTATAAAATTAGAAGCACACAATTCCCTAGAATATCATTATATGCTTAAACATTAAGATTTGTACTCATGGAAATTACTAAAGTAGTCAAACCTTTTATTAAAAGGGGGTGGCCCAATACTTTTGGCAATATAGTGTTTATATTAGACAAAAAATGTTGACTTGACAATGTAAAACTGGAATAAAAATCAACCTAAGTAGTAATATATAAAAATAATCACAAAATTAAAATAATAAATAATTACAATTAAAAAAGCCAAGTAAAAAATTACAAAATGTACTACAACTTTAATTTAAACTGAAAATACAAAAATAAAAGCTAATTCAAAACATTGATGAATAAACCATAATAAAACCAAAAATGTAACCATAAAATAAAACTATAACTATAAAATATAACTGCAATATATAAATACGTCACAGTAAAATTAAATACAGTAATTCATTCATTCAGCATTACTAGAATAATTTATCCATTAATGGTAAATATGGAACAATTGAAATAAATCTGAAATATAATAAAATATAAATATTAGATAAACTATACAGCAAGTTATTGATTGATTTGTTTATCATTACTAGAAAATGTATCAATTAATGGTAAAGATAATCTTAGTGGGATGACATAAACGTGGATGTTGTTTGGTTACAACAACACTTCCAACAGCCCAAAATGATTGCATGCTGAAAGAGACGTTTGGCTTAATCCTCACAAACTCACACATTGAACAAAGTCAAACACATTTCACTCATTAACTTTTCCACTCGCTCACTGACTCCATCAAATCATTTGTTCAGTTTCACACCTTTTGCATCCACTGGTAATCATAGTTGTTCCATTTCCTTCACACTCGGCCATTTACAGACTAAAAACATTCAGGAACGGGAACTAAATCCTGCTATCTGTTATCTAAATAGTTCAAGAAAATTTAGGGAGCAAAAGGCGTTCACTCAAATAATGTGATCCAGCTTGAAGAAACAAGTGGAAAAAGACTTGAGGCGAGTTTTATAATGAGTGCTTGTTTGGAGGGCTGACTCTGACACACAGACTGTTAATGGCAGGGGTGGGGAGGCCTTATGGGGGGTCAGGCCTGGTTTATACGGGTCTTTCATTATTATTAACTGTCATGCTGGTTCAGTCTGGGCATTTCTAGAAAGGTTTACAGGTACATGTCAAAAAATGAGAATATCATGAAAAAGGTCACTATTTTTTGTCACTCCTTTCAGAAAGTAAAACCCATATTTTATATAGATTCATTGCACATAGAGTAAAATATTTCAAGCCTTTATTTCTTGAAATTTTGATGATAATGGTGTCACGAATCCGGTTCATGAGCTCACGCCCACTCACCACATCTCTTGCACCACACTACAGCTGCACATCACCCAAGGACTGCATTTCCCATCCACCATTGCACTAATCACACAGCTGTCACCAATCACTCATTTGCTGTCACCAATCACTCATTTGCACCAATCACTCATTTGCACTAGCTGTCACTCAGCGGTCAGGCACGCTTTATAAGCCTTGGACTTCATCTCTCTCATTGCGAAGTCTTGTTTAGCCCCGTCTGACATTTCCGAGCATTTACCCTAAGTGTGTTTCCCTGTTTGTTACCTGGACTGTTCTCACGACTCTGACCGTTTGCTGCCTGCCCTTTTGACCCTGCCTGCCCTTCGGATACTCTCTCTGTCTGCAGCCTGCCCCGACCTTAGCATTGCCACTGTTGATGAGTCTGCCTTGCCTACGTTACACCTGTTACTGTCACTGAACTTTGCCTGTCTGACCTCCTCTTGTTTATATTAATAAAGCTGCATTTGGATCTCAACGCCCTGACCCCTCTCATTACAAATGGCTTAAGGCATCTTTACACAGCAAAGGCGGCACAGAAACCAAATCTGAAGAGGCATAAAACCACGAAAATGTGCATTTACACAGACCGTTTAATGCTGTTCTGAAGCGGCATAAATGCATTTACACCGGAATTAAAATTGTGGGAAACATATACCTTTTAAAATAACTACAATTTTAAAATTAGTTTTAACAAAAACAAATGCTATACAATTAAATAACAAATATAAAAAAGAACAAATAATATAAAACGAAATAAATAAAAACTAAATAAATAAAATAAAAACACGACATTTTAAAATGTAAGGACATTAATTGTAATTTCCTGCGCGTGCAACATGTATCGTGCGCTGGACGGTTTGTCACAATGTTAGTTTCTGTGGTACTCAGGGCCGGCCCTGGGCATAGGCGGAATAGGCAAATGCTAGGGGCGCCAAAATGAATGAAAGTTTTATTTTTTTACTCCCAATTCTACTTCAATACTATAAATTTAACTAGCCTTTAAATACATGAATGTTTCGCCAATCATGATATTCGTGTCTTTAGAGATCCGTATATATCCAGCACGGGCGAATCTCTAACTGCTGCAATAGCAAAATAAAAACGATAAAACCTCTTGATGTTTTAAGGACAATTACAGAAGAATAAAATAAAGCATATTTCGTTACCTTTTAAAACTTGGAAGGGTTCAATTTGAGCAGATGATTTTACCATTGCTGTCATCGTTAGAGCACACTTCCACTGGCTCATATTCGCAATCTCTACCATATTCTCAAAACGATCATTCTCAATAACTTCTAAATCAATATTTTGATCACTGGCTGCTTATTCACCACATCCACCATCCAATGACAGAGACATCTATATTTCAGTGCATACAGTAATTGCTCTGCAGTAAGCCATTCAAACCAGTTCAATCTTTGCTGATGATATTCTATTCTCGGTTTTATGACTGAGGTAATTTTGAGTGAAACATCACGTCGTCATTGTGTATCAAACAGTGCCCCCTCAAGGAACAAGTCATCAGATATGTAGGAATAAAGCTTCCAGGAAAATATATTTACACATTAACATACCTCGTGTCTTTAGCGCACTTAAAAAAAATGAATACAAAAATAAAAAAATGATCAGAAAACAGGAATTATTTTATATATATTTTCATGTTATATTGTTTATAATGCATATATTGAGGAATAGCCAACTAAGAAAGTTGATGTCTAACTTTAAAAAATGAAGGAGGGAGAAGGTTCTCCCGGTTGGCTAAAGACATGAGGTAGATATGCATTTAAGGGCTCTAGAGGAGGTACAAGTTTGTGAACAAACTATGTTAGCCTAGTCTAGAAAGCCTATAGTCTAAAAGTTTATAATAGTATAACAATTTCTGGGAGTTCCAGAGATCCAAGATTTTGTAACATAAGTGTAATTTCTTGTTAAAACACGTTTTAATCATATGCTACAGTTGTGTAGTTTTGGGGGATTTGTTGTATTTTTTATTCGAATAGGCAAATTTAGTAATGTCTGTATAGGCCTGTAACGGGGCTTATTAAACTAATGTAAAATTCACTTTAAAGATGTATGTTTCTCGGTAGGCTATAATTCATAGTGAAAGCATTAGAATGGACTAGTAGAACATTGCTGCATCTACTGGAAAATAACACTTTTCAAATTTATTTTGAAGATTAAACAGTAGCCTACTGTATGCTAATACATTTATACAGGAATACCAGATGTAATTATTCTTGATTTTTAATTGTGTTTAATTTATAAAGTGACTTAGGCAGCACCTATATTTTTATAGTTTCACTGAAACAATTTAAAATAAGGTTAATTGTCAATGACTAACACTTACAAAAATAATAAATACTGTTACAAATGTATTGTTCATTGTTAGTTCAAATTCACTAATGCAGGGGTTCCCAAACACGTTCCTGGAGCCTCCCCAACACTGCACATTTTGCATGTCTCCTTTATCAATCACACCTGATTTAACTCATCAGCTCATTAGTAGCAACTCCAAGACCTGAAATGGGTGTGTCAGACAAAGGAGACATACAAAATGTGCAGTGTTGGGGAGGCTCCAGGAACGTGTTTGGGAACCCCTGCACTAATGTGAGGCAATGGGCACCGGGTAAAATCTTGCCTAGGGCAGCAAATTGGCCAGGGCCGGCCCTGGTGGTACTGACAGTTATTTTCTTTTTCTTAACAAAATTGTTCCAACTGGAAAAAAACACTTAAAATAAATGATGAATTACTGCATCAGGAACATTGCCACTTGATTAAAAGAGGCTGAAATTTGTTTCAAAAGAGCCAGAAAGTCACTCAGGCGTAGACACAACAAACGAAAATTGATACTAGCGTTAGCTTTCCAGAGGAGACAGCAGATCGTGTGTGGGTGAAATGTCGTCCGCAAGGAGATGTTTTTTGGAATGTAACGGTACACAATTACAGTGATACTGACTGGGTTAAGCATTTTAGGATGAGTCGAGATACTTTTATGTCCTTGGCTAATGAACTCAAACCAGCTCTACAAAAGCAGGTTACAAACTGGCGAAAGCCAATTGATTACGACATTGTGTAAACTCATTCGTGAAGTTTGCCGTGGAATTAACCCTTTACGATTCCTGTAAAATTAGCCTAAAACGCCTAAAAAAGGCATACCCAAAGTACATTGCATGCTGTTCTTAGGGCCATTTGGATGATATGCATGGTGTTGGTCTCCTTTGAAAGGTGACACTCTGAGGTTTGTTTCTCAACAGTCAGAATCACTGTAAGTCTTACTGATATTGAGTAATAGCACTTTGAATACACTAAAAAAATAATTCCGCCTGCATTTTTTTTGTAAATAGAAGCCTGCAGATGACTATAGCTGGGAGGTATGAACTGGAAAATACATTGGGATCACAGAATGAAGCCTTACCAAGCCAAATTTACCATTTGATAAACAATATATTAGAAAATTAGTGTTTTACACATGTTTATCTAATTTTATGTCTAGACGCTTCCAAAAAAATTACACTTGGGAGACTCCAAACGACCCTTTGTAACCAACGACACATACAATGCTGTAATTCTTGAATGCTTTAATGTACAGTCATCATTTTGGGCTCTAATGAAAGGTTACACTTAGAGCTATTCAGTTTCTCATCCAGATTCACTGTCAATAATTGCTGACACATAGTAACTGAAGCATAAACACATTATAGTGACATTTATTTATAGAATCCAAAATGTGTACACTTTTAAAATTACATATATATTTATAATTTATAATCTAAATACATTTTTTTCCTATATTTCTATTTCTGTACATAGTACATTATTTAATTTGTGTTTTTTTTTTATATTGGTGTTATATTGCATCCCTACTGTGTTATTCCTATGTATGTCTGTACTATCATGCATGTCTGCATTATGTCAACAAAAAGTGGTCTGATAAAGACACTGATTGTACATGCTGTGTTTATTGTATCTTAAAATGGTTTACATAGTTGAAATCACAAGAATCTCAGCTTTCCATGGATATATGACATGTCCAACTTTTTTTTTTTTTAGTTTTTGTGTCTGACGACTTTACCCTGTCACCACTAGGCGTCCCGCCGGCGGGACGGCGGTACGCTGGATTCTTAAAGGGTTAAACGATTAATGCTCATAATATACATTCATCTTCCATATGGCCCTGAAATTGAACACACATTATCTGGTTTTGCCAGTCGAGGAATGCCATTTTGCATGGGTGCTATTGACAGTACACACATCCCAATCATATCACTGAGCGAAAACCGCACAGACTATCATAATCGCAAAGGCTGGCATTCAATAATCCTACAAGGCGTAGTAGATCACAAAATGTGGCAAGTAACTATACAGACAGTTTTCTTTCCTTTGGTTACTTAATTATTTAGGCTACTAATCACAATTTGCTGCGTTTTGTTTAGTTTCACAGGTTTACGTTGGGTGTAACCCTGGAAGGACACATGATGCTAGGGTACTGGAAAATTCAGATATTTATTGTCTTGCTGAGCATCGACAGGGTGGTTATCTTTATGCAAGAGAGGTGAGAGAAGTGCTTGTAAAATAGGCAGGAGCACACATTATCAGTCTTAATTATTTGCTAGAATTATTTATATTTAATATTCATGTTTCATAGCCCATGAATGTTCTTTCCTGTCATTCATCTATACTGTAATAGTCAAACAACATCTTTGAACATTGAACCATCCATTAAATACTATATCAATTTTTATTTATTTGTTTGATTTAGCACTCAGGGCACATTGATGGCTTGGAGATTCCTCTATAAAAATGGCTGATCAAAGCCTTCCCTAACAGTGTTACACTCAGCCAAGAAAAGCGACACTTCAACCATCGTTTGAGCTTGGCAAGCATAGTTGTGGAGAACGCATTTGGACACCTTAAAGGAAGGTGGAGATGCTTACTGAAGAGAAATGACATTAACATTAACACTGTGTCAGATGTAGTGCTAGCCTGCTGCGTTCTGCATAATTTCTGTGAATTCCACCGTGAGCAATACCTGGACAACTGGGACTGTCCACAAGAATGCGTGGAAAGAGCTGTTGTTGACAACAGGGATGACAGTGCATCTGCTGTTTCCATTCGTGATGCCTTGCTGACCATTGTTTGCAGGAACTAGTTGCTGTATTAATGTAAAGCTTTAAAACGTTAAACGTTTGCACCAAAAATTGTAAACATGTAGCATTAATGAATTCCGCTAAAATGTTTTTTTAATGTAATTGTTATATTTGTTTTGTTACTTTTTTTTATATAAAACAGATTTATACAGACAAATACATAGAACATAAGTCTGAACAATTGAACAAATAGGCTACTACAAGTATGTGGTTTTAGTCACAGAACAATAAATACAGAAAAATATTACAACATTCTATAAATACATAAATAATTTTAAAACTATTAAATAAATTCATTCAAACATTCATTTGTTGATGAACAGTACTCATTTTTTCATGCTTTAACATTTCAAGCTTCAGAACTTATAGTGGATAAAAAAATTGAAATGGGAATATTCAATATGTACAAAAAGTATTCTCGTCGCTTCATAATGTTACGGTTGAACCACTGATGGCAGATGGAGTATCCTGGTGATGCTTTTCATACTTTTCTGGACCTTGACAGTGTTAATTTACTTGGCAGTCAATGGGACAGTCACAAACCTCGCGATTCTCATCCAAAATATCTTAAATTGTGTTTCGAAGACGAACAAAGCTTTTACGGGTTTGGAACGACATGAGGGTAAGTGATAAATGACAAGATTTTCATTTTGGGGTGGAGTATCCCTTTAAAGATAAATTGAACTTGTTTGATAATTGATGAACTTTACATAGTTAATGTACTGATATAAATCAAAACTGAACTGACTGGAGCTGAACAATGACATGTTTGTCATTTTAGAGAAGAACCTGAATTTACATTTTAAGTTTGCATCACTGATTCAGTTACTTTCCTGTTTATTATTGTGAAGCTGCTTTACAGTATTGTATACTATCTGTATTGTATAAAGCGCTATATAAATAAATATGACTTTACTCTCTTCAGTGTTGTTGTATTGTTTTATATATTGTTCCTTTGAATGTCTTTCCATATGGAATGACAATAAACAACAACTCAACTTATTTACATTTTAAATTTGAGCATATTTGATAACAATATATTTACATAATTTGTGTAGACGCACAAAAATATTTAAAGCATTACACCCATCTAGTACTTAATTTTAATGGCGTAAATTCAATTACTGTAATTGACAGGAGTGATGATCAGTGGGGCTGAGTTTTGATCTTTTTTGCTTAATGATGGGCCGAGAAATGGATAGAGTTTTTCAATGAAAGGCTGACCAGTGTAAGAGTAGATATGAGAGCTGGACTCCACATCATAAAAGGAGACCAGACCCTCCTCATAATCCACAAACACACCGACCCGCTGCGGCTGCACTCTCAGAGACAGAGAGACAGAGGGACCAGCAAAGGCTTTATATTCATTACCATTCCTCAGAATCACAATCCAGTATCCATCACTGGAACTCGCTGCAATCTTTCCCTTCCTGTTAATGGATTCTCTGGCCACTCCTAAATCCCAGTCAGTCTTTCCCTTCACCTGCACCTCAAAATAAAACCTCCCTGAGGAGAATCCCTCCTTTCCCAGGACACAGACACATGAATCAAATCTTTCTGGATTGTCTGGGAGGTCCTGACTAACCTCTCCAAATCTCACTTGTTTTCTATCATCAGACAGGATGAGGTTTGGATGAGCTGTATCAGGATCCAGAGTCACATCCACTAAGAAAACAGAGAACATCAATAACAGCTTTATAATATTTAATCAGATTGTAGTGCAGTAATGAAGCTGCGATTATCTGAATATAAATGAGTGTAGTGTACCTGCATACTGCTGCATCCTCTTCAGCTCTGTAGAGACACACAAAAATAAAACATCAAAAGATCATATTTGTAATAAACATATCTATATTGTCGTACCAGTTTTTGTGAGTTTCTCATCTAGAGTGTGCTGCAGTTGAGTCAGAGCTCTCCTCAGAGTCTCCAGACTCACACAAGTCTTCATACTGATCTCAGGCCAGTTCCTGGTGTTTGTAGGGCTGCACAGGGATAAGAAAATCTACAGCAGGAGAGAGGAGAAATCCTTCAGCATGAGAAGTGTCATATACAGGTGCATCTCAATATATTTGAATGTTGTGGAAAAGTTCATTTATTTCAGTATTTAAACTCAAATTGTGAAACTTGTGTATTAAATAATTCCAATGCACACAGACTGAAGTATTTTAAGTCTTTGGTTCTTTTAATTGTGATGATTTTGGCTCACACTTAACAAAACCCACCAATTCACTATCTCAACAAATTAGAATATGGTGAATGCAATCAGCTAATCAACTCAAAACACCTGCAAAGGTTCCTGAGCCTTCAAAATGGTCTCTCAGTTTGGTTCACTAGGCTACACAATCATGGGGAAGACTGCTGATCTGACAGTTGTCCAGAAGACAATCATTGACACCCTTCACAAGGAGGGTAAGCCACAAACATTCATTGCCAAAGAAGCTGTTCACAGAGTGCTGTATCCAAGCATGTTAACAGAAAGTTGACTGGAAGGAAAAAGATGCACAACCAACGAGAGAACCGCAGCCTTATGATGGATTGTCAAGCAAAATCGATTCAAGAATTTGGGTGAACTTCACAAGGAATGGACTGAGGCTGGGGTCAAGGCATCAAGAGCACCACACACAGACGTGTCGAGGAATTTGGCTACAGTTGTCGTCAGAGGCGTCTTACCTGGGCTAAGAGAAGAACTGGACTGTTGCCCAGTGGTCCAAAGTCCTCTTTTCAGATGAGAGCAAGTTTTGTATTTCATTTGGAAACCAAGGTCCTAGAGTCTGGAGGAAGGGTGGAGAAGCTCATAGCCCAAGTTGCTTGAAGTCCAGTGTTAAGTTTCCACAGTCTGTGATGATTTGGGGTGCAATGTCATCTGCTGGTGTTGGTCCATTGTGTTTTTTGAAAACCGTTTACCAAGAAATTTTGGAGAAAATTATCTTCCTTCTGCTGACCAGCTTTTTAAAGATGCTGATTTCATTTTCCAGCTGGATTTGGCACCTGCCCACACTGCCAAAAGCACCAAAAGTTGGTTAAATGAGCATGGTCTCAGCAGTGCATAACACAAACTGATCAATGCTTAATTGAGCAGTAATTAAAGCAAAAGGAATGCGAGTTAAATGTGAGCCAAAATCATCACAATTAAAAGAACCAAAGACTTAAACTACTTCAGTCTGTGTGCATTTAATACACTGATTTCACAATTTGAGTTGAATTGCTGAAATAAATGAACTTTTCCACAACATTATAATTTATTGAGATGCACCTGTGTGTGTATATATGTATACTTTTATATATAGTCTACAGGTGCATCTCAATAAATCGCTCAATGAAAAGTTACGTTCAAAAAAACATTTAGTATGGTTTATATACACAGCAAAACCGCATGTATTAGACTGAAAATCCAGAGTCATCAACAAGCTAGCTATAAAGATAGCACTGTGAATGATGAGATAGTTGTCAACAAATGGGTTACATTTTATTCAAAATTAAATATCTACGATTTTGGCTTTAATAAGATTTTCCCAGGAAACCTGGCGTCCTCCATGATTCCTATTCTATCTAACAGCAAAGCACTTGAATGCGACATGCTTGTAATCAGGACTTCTGAAATTGGAAGTAGGACATTTTGATAGCACACGAAGGCAGTTTTATTCCTTATTTAATACAGGAATCCAGAAAATATCATTACCCAATTCTAGATGGAGTCACACAGCTGTAGATCACATGCATGAAAGTGGCATGTTTGAGGTTTGAATTAGTGGATACAGGAAACCAGCAGTTTAATAAAGAGGTTGATTGGCAAAAAGTATTATATGTATTTTGAAAATACAAAAATACTAACATTAAATGTATTTAAATACAAGATAAAAAATAACAGCGGCTATTTGCACTAAGTGTAAATAGCAATTAGATTATTTACACTAAGTGAAAATAGCATATTTTCTTAGATATATGCTATTTACACTAAACTCAATATAGCGATAGGTTCTTTTACACTAAATGCAAATAGCAATAGATTCTATTTACGCTATGTTAATATTATTATAAAACAGTACACAATAACAACGTATTGAGTGTAAATTATAATTTTAATTCAAATTATTAAATGAATTCCACCTGATTGGGTCAATAAAGCCCTCCCTACACCTACCCTACCAACTTTTTGATTATTTCCTTCATTTTTATTGAAAATAAATGCATTTCCGATGCGATATGAGATTTGAAAAGAGAGAAAAAAAAAGTTCTGCAAAAGGTGAATTCGAACTCAGGTCAATCACGTCAAGAAGCATGCGCCTTACCATCTACGCCACTGAAAATGATGATCAACGAGAACCTGTTTTTAGTGTTGAGTGTCCCAATCACACGTTGGGGGCCGGAGTTAGTGTAAAAAGCCTCAGCCAACAAGGCGGGCTATTTGCACTTAGTGTAAATAGACACTCTGAATAGTATTTTGTATTTAAATACGTATTTTAAATTCATATATTTGAAATACTGCCCATCCCTGCATCTACTGCATCATCATTGATCAGAGAGATGTTGACTGACCTGAAGGAAGTGGAGGTGATCTTCAGTGTGTGAGAGCTGCTCCAGCTCAGTGTTTCTCATCTTTAGTGCAGTTATCTCCTGCTCCAGCTCTTCAATGAGCTCTTCCTCCTGTTTCTCTGCTGCTTTCTGCTGCTCATCCATCATCTCCAGCAGTTCAGTCCGACATCTCTCAATGGAGCGGATGAGATCAGTGAAGAACTCATCACGGGCTGCTTTTTCCATCTCTGTGTTTCTCTGCTCAACCAGTCAGTCAACAAATGATTAGTGGTGTTTGAAAATTAGAGTCACTATTGCTCATAATTTAGTGTTATTAGGGTTTTTATTTTTATTGCTTTAACTGAAGTATTTTTATATTGCTTTTAGACAGCAATTCAGTGAACAAGATATTAATACTGAAAAAATTGTGTTTTAAAGAAATTGTTGCCATTTAGTATTTGCTCGGACCAGGGAAAAGGGTTTGAAATAAAGCCACAACACACTAGACCAGGGATAGGCAACTTCGGTCCTGGAGAGTTTAGCTCCAACCCTAATCAAACACACCTGCCTGTAACTTTCTAGTGTTTGATTAGGGTTGGAGCTAAACTCTGCAAGACACCGGCCCTCCAAGACCGAAGTTACCTATCCCTGCACTAGATGCATTGGTTATCAACTCTGGCCCTTGAGGTCCACTTTCCTGCAGAGTTTAGCTCCAACCTTGATCAAACTCACCTGCAAATAACTTTCTAGTCATCCTGAAGACATTAATTCGCCTGTTCAGGTGTGTTTGATTGGAGCTAAACTCTGCAGGAAAGTAGAAGTCGAGGGCCAGAGATGACAACACTAGCACTAGAGATTCTTTCCAGAATGAATCAGTGTTTTTGAACGAATCGAGTGAATGAATCAAATTAAGCGACTCACTAAAGTCACTTGTCGCCACCTATTGGTATAACAATGTAATCTGCAGAAAGAGCCACTTAAAGGATTAGTTCACTTTCAAATTAAAATTTCCTGATAATTTACTCACCCCCATGTCATCCAAGATGTTTATGTATTTCTTTCTTCAGTCGAAAGCAAATTAAGGTTTTTGATGAAAACATTTCAGGATTTGTATCCATATTGTGTACTTCAATGGACTCCAAACGGTTGAAGGTCAAAATTACAGTTTCAGTGCAGCTTCAAAGGGCTATAAACGATACCAGACGATGAATAAGAGTCTTATCTAGCGAAACGATCGGTCATTTAAAAAAAAAAAAAATGTATATGCTTTATAAACACACAAATGCTCGCCTATTCTGCGATGCACGTCCCAGACTTCATGTAATATGTAATAACGTTGAAAAGGTCACGCTTGACGTAGGATCCGTCTCATCTGATCTGACCGACATCGTTGTTTTATCTTTTAAACTCGTTGAGTTGTAACTCATTTTTTTGTAAATGGCGTTTGACTTAGTACATATATAACGGGGCAGTCGTGGCTCTAGTCGTGGCTCTAATGGATAGAGTTCGGACTTTAACCCGAGGTTGTGGGTTCGAATCTCTGCTCCGGCAGGAATTGTCCATGACTGGGTGAGACCCTGAGCAAAGCACCAAACCCCAACTGCTTTGAAACCCCAAACTGTAGGCTCCCCGGCGCCGCAGCATCGGCTGCCCACTGCTCCTCCAAGTTCAAAATCGTCCGACATCGTTGTTTTAACCGTAAATAATGTTGAGTTGACAAATAACTCCAGCTTTTTTGTAAACTAAAAAGCTAATCTCAGTTTGATTATTATTTGCACGTTCAACTTGTAAACACTGACTCTGTACTTCCGCCTACGTCAAGCGTGACCTTTTTAACGTATTACGTGAAGTCTGGGACGCGCATCGAAAATAGGCGAGCATTTATATGTTTATAAAGCATATACATTTATTTAATTTTTTTTTTAAATGACCGATCGTTTCGCTAGATAAGACTCTTATTCATCGTTAGTATCGTTATTTATCGTCTGGTATCGTTTATCGTCTGGTAGCCCTTTGAAGCTGCACTGAAACTGTAATTTTGACCTTCAACCGTTTGGAGTCCATTGAAGTACACAATATATGGATACAAATCCTGAAATGTTTTCATCAAAAACCTTAATTTATTTTCGACTGAAGAAAGAAATACATAAACATCTTGGATGACATGGGGGTGAGTAAATTATCAGGAAATTTGAATTGAAAGTGAACTAATCCTTTAACTCTCTGTGGATTCTTGGATGATATGAACAAAATAATTGTATAAGAAATACTAATATAGGTTTAAATTCAATTTTTTTAAACTCACCTTTCTGACTTTTGCTGAGCGTTTGATGTCTTGAATCTTCTTGGTTCTCTCCTGGATCATCTGCTGCACATCTTTATGTGTCTTCGTCAGTTGAGTCTACAGACAAAGACCCATTTATCATAACAGAGATACTCTCTTCTGAGAAAACAATGCTTTCATTATGAACTCTCTTTTTACAAGATTCAAGAACATTTGATTTGTTATTATATTTTGCAGTACAAATGCAGCTTTGTTAGTAACTTTTACCTTCTTCTCTTCACTCTCCTCTTCTAGAGGAACAGTCTTGTGGTTCTTGTGGTCTGTCAGAGCACACATCGGACACACACATGTCTGATCATCTCTACAGAACAGCTCCAGAGATCTCTCGTGTGTCTGACATATGTAGTCCTCCAGATTACTCACAGGCTCCATCAGTTTGTGTTTCTTTAAACCTGCCACTCTCAAATGACGCTCCAGATGAGTTTCACAGTAAGAGCTCTGACACACCACACATGACTTTAGGGCTTTCAGCTTTCTTTCCTCACAGATGTCACACAGAACTTCAGTTTTTTTCTCAGGTGTTTTCTTCTTTATAGTGATCTACAACTTCTCTGAGTGTGGTATTGATCTTAAGATCAGGTCTTTGTTTGAATGTTTCTTTACAGTAAGGACAGCTGCAGGTTAGGCTGTTGTCCCAGCACTTATTCAGACAGGTCTTGCAGAAGTTGTGTCCACATGGAGTGCTGACTGGATCAGTGAACACATCCAGACATATAGAGCACTGAAGCTCCTCAGTCAGTCGACCACTGGAGGATGACATGTCTGGAAAGAGAATGACGACGATAAAAGATGACAGTTAATAATGTCCTCAGTTTTACCATCATTTCAAGCCAAGAGGGGAACGGAGTCGTGTGACAGACACAGTAATGAAGCTCGTAAATGTTGTGTTTGCACACAAGCTGCGTTGTGTGACCTCGTCTCCCTCTCTCACACACACACACACACACACACACACACACACACACACACACACACACACACACACACACACACACACACACACACACACACACACACACACACACACACACACACACACACACACACACACACACACACACGCTGCAGCTATGACTCTCTCTCTCTCTATCACACACACACACGCGCACACATACTCACACACGACGAGATTTGAACAGTCAATAGCAAATACTAAAACTAATAACAAAACATACAGTCGCTGATTCATAAGTGCCAGATTGTCATAGCAAAGTCAGAATTACCTCTTATCCTAGGTTCACGAAACTGTCATCCATAAAATGCGTTGCTGTTCTGTAAGTAATCTTAATGATTCCTAGTTGCATCTACTTTCGGAAGGCCAAATACAGTGCTTCTGGTTTCGCCTAGAAACACACAGCGTCACCCTGACACGGCTGCTTCAACACTACTGCTGTTACTGAAACCACGCCTTATGCAAATATTTCCACATTGTGACGTAGACATGTGGGGGCGTCTCTGAATGAACTGTTTTAGGGGGGCGTGGTCGAGTCTTAACTTTGATAAAGAATATCTCTTTGGTTTTGAGACTTTAGTCTTTGCAACTTCAGGGATCTTATCTATGCACCATCAGCTTGTAACACTCCAAAGAGAAAGAAAAACTTGAAATCGCATCATATGACCCTATTTATGTTGTGTGAAAAAGAAAAATGACAGAAACACCAAACATGCCTTGTCAACCAATTAAACAACAAATTAATACAATTCTGATGCCATTTTAATCTAGTAAACAACCAAAGTATGTTAGTTGATAAGCTTAAAACCTGGTCTGTTCAACCACTTCCAGCTTAACAAACCTTAATCTAGGCCACTTCAGGAAAATCGCTCTTATATTTCTACCACTTACCTGTGAGTATCAGATGTGTTCACAAGGGTATTTGAACAGCTCAATAAATATGCTGATGTTTAAGGGTTTGATAGTTTAAGGCGTCCAATTGTGTTGTTCTTCAAGTTAGTTTTACGTTTTCTGAAAGCTCTCCCTCAACGACAGATCATATAACATTAGTCCATAATATATGTGATTAGTTCCCAGTTCAAAGGCTGCCCATAAAAGAACAAAAACACCCTGCTAAATTAGAAAATAATCGGTAAATGTCAATTAATACTGGCGCCTAACAAAATTTCCTTGGAAGCGACTTTGATCAAACTTTCGCAGTTCCGTTCATGGTTTGTACCGTTAGACTTTTATTTTGAAATCACAGCGCGGAAGTAACCCCGGAAGAAAACGTCCTCGCGATTCCCCCACGTGTGCGCCACACTCTCGTGGATGCGGTGATGCAGCAGACAAACATGGGAGAGATCGAGGACAACAGCGTGAGATCCAAAGTGACCGATGCTAAAGGCATCCTCAAACAGAACCGACAGTTCCTGGATTACTTCTGGGACATCGCGAAACCCGAGCGAGAAATCCGCCTCAAAGCGATAGAGGACTTGATTGAACACTTGAAGCAGAGCGAGAAGGTATGGAGTGTCAGCTCTTATCATTTTAATATTGGCTGATCGCTGTTGATCTATATTCTTGGCCGGAGTTGGCTGTTATAGTTATTAGTGCTGGTTTGCCACCCGATGGAATAAACAGTCGTTATCTGAACAGTGATCCGTTCGGCTTTGGTTGTTGATATAAACACGTGGTTTAATGGAGCTATACTGTATGGGTTCTTCAGACATTTTCTGTCCATAGGATGAGAGAAAAAAGTTAGAAAAAAAGTTCGAATTTTATGTTTTATTATGTTTTACTAACATATATTAGTAAATAATTAAAATCCATTATATCGTGTATTATTCCTATGACATGCATTGAATTGTTGAAATCCATTTTCAGTTAACTTTGCCATAGAGCAAGCATGAAAGATGTGCGCTTGTCTGATAGTCAGTGGAGAAATGTGTGTTTGCTTGCTTCATCTAGCCGGATGAGTTGAAGTATTCACTGAAGAGACTCGTGGACGGTCTTTCTCACACAAGAGAAGATGCTCGCTCAGGATACAGCGTTGCACTCGCTCAGGTATGTTAAACCAGTCGAGCTGTTTCTTCACATCTTTTTGTAGCAGTTATTAGATTAATATTTGTTTCTGTATGAAGCTGCTGAGTGTATTTGAGGAGATCTCACTGAAATCCACACTAGACAGCGTCAAAGTAAAGCACAACCTCCGGACAGTCAAAAAGGTGAGGATTTCACATGGTACCCTGATGTGGCCTTAATACTTTACTATCCTAATCATCGTTCTGTTATCGTCATGTCATAATCAAACTCATAGGCTTTTCATGTGATGCTTCTATTCTTTTGGCAGAAATTCATCAGAAATGCAGCGTTTGGGAATTTCTTCGGGGTGCTCGCCCTGTCTCAGTCCACACGTCTGCATAAGGTAGGAGAATCAGATTCACGGTGCTTTTATATGGGCAAAAGTCACTGGAAATAGCTTTTGGAAGCACTTATTATCGTGTATATTATTTGTGATTCAGATAAACTCTGATTTGTGTTGCTGATCGTTTACTGCATGTCGTTTCTCAGGAGCCGCAGGTCATGTTGGAGTGTGTGCAGCTCCTGCAGAGTCTGTCCCGTTACAGAGAGCACCTGAGAGACCTGCCCAGAAAAACCATGGTCGACATCCTGTCAGAGGTGATTACTGATGTATTATTCCTCTTTTCATTAGTTGTTTAGACATTAAAAGAGGTGCTTGAGTAGCATTACAAATAATACGTGTAACAATAGTATGCATACATTAATTAACATTGGAGTAATAATAACATAGCAGTAGCATAGTAATAAAATACTATTATATTACATATATTGTGTGTTCCTGTGGCTCAGTGGTAGAGCATTGCGTTAGCAGCGCAAAGGTTGTGGGTTCGATTCCCAGGGAAACACATACTGAAAATACAAATGTATAACCTGAATGCACTGTAAGTCGCTTTGGATAAAAGCGTCTGCTAAATGCATAAATGTAAATATATAATATATTACATGAATTAATGTATACTACCAGTGAAAAGTTGGCATTTTTAATGTTTTTGTAAGAAGTCTCTTATGCTAACCATTTATTTTTACCATAAATGTGGTAAAAACAGTAATATTTTGAAATATTATTACAATTTAAAATAGTTGTTTTATATTTTAATATATTTTTTAAAAGTAATTTATTTCTGTGATGCAAAGCTGAATTTTAGCACCATTACTCCAGTCCTCCGTGTCACATGATCCTTACGATATTATTCGGTTTTCTTTCAATTTGGTGCTGAATTATTATTATCAGTGCAATTTTTTTATGAATGGATCTTATTATTGTCAATGTCGAACATTTTTTCCCAGGATCCTTTGAATGGAAGCGTATTGTGCTTTCCATAAAATATTAAACGGCACAACTGTTTTTTTCAACACTGTATAATAAGATTGTATAACATTGTATAATTATAAAAAGAAGAAATGTTTCTTGAGCAGCACATCAGCATATAAGATGATTTCTGAAGGATCATGTGACACTGATCACTGGAGTTTGGGATTCAGATAAACTCTCGTTTGTGTTGATGATCTTTTACTGTCTCTCGTTTCTATAATGTTGTGTTGTATAGACGTCGAAGGAGGTGTTTGAAGAGGTGCTTCTGAGCGCCCTGCAGTCTGACCTGACCTCTGCCCTCAACACCCCCGAGCAGCTGGAGCTCCTCCTGGTGGCCATGCAGAAGTTTCCCTCTGTGCTCAAACCCAAAAAACTCAAGAAACTCTTGGGAACCACAGCAGTCATTACTAAAGAGAACCTGCCAAAGTGAGGGTTTTCTGCTTCCTTTCTCTGTATGTTTTGTTTTCAGACGTTCTTATATATGTAAAATAATTGTTTAATTATGAAATACTTTATGTATGCATGTATCTATTTCAATTTATTTTAGTTAATTATTTTAATTGATTAAATTAATTTGAATTTAGTCTGTTTATTTATTTTAATGGCTTTAAAATGTATTTTAAATTTTGAAATGGTTTATAAATTATGTAAATATAAACTATGTAAAAAAGGTAATGTATTAATTCATCATATGAAAATCAATTTTTAATTTTATAATGGTAAAATGTAATTAATATTTATGTTCTTATTGTGTTTTGTTTTACACATGGTTGGTTAGAAACATTCTCGTTTTTGTATGATTCCTTTTTTTCAGTTGCATATTTATTGTGTTGACTTCATTTGAAAATGTGGTTTTACTCGTGATGGGTTAAAACATGCTTGTATATTGTGTGCTTCATTGTTTTATTAACTCTCTTGATGTGTACTTCCAGGCTGGTGGAGGTTTTAAAGACGGCTGCTCGCTCTGTGAAGAAGGACAACATTCTGCCCCCGGTGGCGTTTGACTTGTTACAGGCGTCTCTGCGGGAGGACAACTTCGAGATGTTCTGGAAGGAAGCCATTATCAAAGGCATGCTGTCAGAGATGCCGGGTCCCACACAGTGAGTTTAAAATGTTTAACCAAACCTAGGGCTGTGCAGATAACCGAATGCGATGATCATGAGCATCTAGTCAGTAAAGCTTTCAGATGGAGCTGCATTTACTACACAGCGCCGTAGTTCGCTGACACGCTACGCAATGTCGAGTTCAAAATCGCAGATGAATCGCATTTGATTTTGATCGTGATATTGCATAGGCTTGTCAGTGAACTACAGCTCTGTGTATTAAATGCAGCTCCATCTGAAAGCACATGAAGGAGATTTACTACTAATCACAGAACCGGCTTTACTGACGAGATGCGCATGTTAATCGCATTTGATTATTTGCACAGCCCTAACCAAACCTTTACATGATAATGTATCTGTCTGATATTCAGCCATATATGGGCACGCCTGGATATTACTTCCCTGCATTAATTTTTTTTATTTTGCACATAGTAACATCAGACATCTTTTTTTATTGTAATTGTGTAAGATGTTTTCAGAGTCTTGGAATCGAACTGTTATCAGTTAGAAAGCAAGACAAAAACATTTTTTGTATGTATGCATTTATTTGTTTAAAATGTAATTTATAAAGTATCAATTGTATTTAGTTATTCAGTGTAGTTTTACTTATTTAGTTTGTTTTAGTTTATTTCTTCCTTAAATAAATGTTTATTTAAAATACAATTCACTGTATTTATAATGTATTGTATTTTATTCGTAATTATTAGTTATGTTTTAGTTAAATTTTAAGATTTATTTATTTAATACATATTTTATAATAAAAAACACATTTTGTTAAAATGACATTGTTAAATTGTATTTCATATTTATTTTATTGCTTAGAGACATCCATGCGAGTTAAACTGGAATCTGTGTAAATATGAGTAAGAATAGTTCAATACCAATGTCTCTTTCTTTATGATCAGTTATTTGAGTTTCCGGTTGTTGGGAGCATCTCTGCCGCTGCTGTCAGTCCCTCAGCTTGAGTTTGTCCTGTCCGGTGATGTGATCAGATGCTACGGTCAACACATACTGTCCGCACAGGTCTGTCTTTAGATTTGTAACGTGTGTGTTTAATGTGATGGCTGTCAATGTTGCCATTCATAATTTTTTTAGTTTTAAAGGTGCAGTGTGTAGTTTTTAGCGGCATCTAGCGGTTGAGTTTGTGAATTGCAACCAACGGCTCAGTCCTCCGCTCACCCCTCCTTTAGAGAAGCTACGGTGGCCGATACAGGGCTAAGATTTTCCGCGAGAACAACATAGTGACGATACGCGCTCTGTAGAGCAGTTTGTCCGTTTAGGGCTACTGTAGAAACATGATGGCGACTTCCATGTGAGGGGACCCGCGGTATATGTAGTTATAAATCGCTCATTCTAAGGTAATAAAAACATAACAGTTCATTAAGTAAGGTCTTTATACTCCTCTGAAAACGTAGTTATGTATATTATATTGCATTTCTGTCTATAGATCATCCTAAATATTACACAGTGCACCTTTAAAATGTTTTATTTAACACAAATCTAGTGATCCGTAATTTCTGTAATTTACCATTTAATCCTGCAGTAAATTACGGATCACTAGAATCAAAACTAATGAGATAATGTGACATCGATGTAGCATACTACTGTTTAAAACATTTATGCAAGAACTTAAATGTGCAATATGCTAGTACTCATTCTGAATTTAGCCTGTGCTGTAATACTGTATGTTTATTGTGCGTGTCTCCCTTCAGTTGATGGACCGATTCAAGTTTGCTCCAGAAATGGAGAAGTACGTGAGTGAGTTCATGCAGGGCTGCGCTGACGCTGACAAACAGCTCGTCGTGGCGCTCAGCTTCTCTCAGCTCACTAACCAGGGCTACCCCGTGGTCCCGTCCTCCTGGAAGGATCTGGAGCACATGGATCTGTCAGCGCTGCAGCAGTACGTGGAGTGGCTGATGGAGGCCTTCTGCAAGCCCCAGCTGGAGAAGTGTCTGGACTTCAGCACCCGCAGACAGAAAGGACACCAGGAGTCTGAAGTAGAGTGAGTTCACACTGGATTTCCCCAGAATTGACTCTTTTAAAATCATTAAGAATAGAGGTTTAAAGAAAAGTGTTCGAATTTCCACTTGAGTAAAACCATATGATGGTACACTAATGATATTAACAAAAATATGTCTATAAAAATGTACATTACTATTGAATAAAAATGATTGCTATTATTAATTATTATATACAGTACACTAATAATGGTAATAATAATATTTATATAGAATACAACAACATTTTATATATTATTTTATACTTTGTGTGTAATGTGTATATATATATTTATTTATAAAAATAAATATAATATATATACTGAGCGTTCATACCCTCAGTATATATATATATATATAGTTATAATTTGTTATATTGTACAAGTACAAAATTATTAATATACACAATAAATACAACAATAATATTTCTATATTAATGTATACATTAATACTAATTATTATTTTTTTAGTAATAATTGTAGTAGTAATAATATATAAATGAATGTTAATAATTATTTTATCAAACAATAAATACAATAATAATTTAGCATTTACATAAAATATATTTTTTTATATAAATAAGGTTTCATTAAATTAAATGACGAGATTAATATGCCGAGATTAAACAGATTCATTTGTTTTGTAATGCATAATTTATACAAATTACAGTGTTAATTGTTTTTGTCATCTGCAGGCATTTTCCCTCTCATGTCAGTTTCACATGTATTCTGTATTTACCTCTTGCTGTAGGAGTGACAGCTGTGTGGCCAGGTTTCGTAAATGGATCGTTCCACGCCTCTCTTTCATTGTGGAAAACCATCAGATTAAGAAAGACGAGGGTCTTGTCATGAGAATGGCTAGGTAACTCATATTTAGATGTCACTAAGGGTCTCTACATGACTCCTGTGATATGAATCAATGGTATTGTGATGCTTTATCCTTCTCCTGTAGGTTTGTTTTCTTCCACGCCTTCTTTGATGTGAAGAAACCCACTCCAGAAATCCCTGAGACGATGCAGGCTCTCTCAGTGCCCATAGATCAACAAACACGAGCCACCATCGCTTCATCCTTCTACGGGTCAATACATCTTATCAGTCACATTTTCTCATTTAAATAAAAAATGTAATATGATTTGATTTGAATGAAACAAGTTAAATGAAAAGTAATAAATATAATTAAATGACGTGTATACTTCATCTCCTCCAGCCTTCTGCAGGGCCTGAACTCAATGGCTGTGTTGGGAGATACTCCTGAGGCGGAGAGGCTGAACTCCAGGAGGATTCTGGGTGTTAAAGTTGATGGAAGCATGTGGATCTACTGTCTGGTCCAGTACGCCACCATGCTGCTCAACCAGAGGAAATACGTCCAGAGCGTTCATGCCCTCAGTCCAGAGCAGAGGCAGGGCTGGGACAGGTGAGGTATCCTGCAAAACACTACTCTTAAAGTTAAAGCTGTTTTCCACGTGACCTTTTAAATGTGAATAAGAAAGGTGAGGGAGATGGCCTGCAGCTCAAATGCTCTTTATAGTGATTTTGTGTTTTGTGTGTTTAGTATGCTGGAATCAGTGGAGGCTTTGAGGAAAAAAGCTAAGAAGTCTTCTTCACCTGAACACACTGCATTTCAGCACCTCTTCCTTCTCGTTGGGATTCAGATGTTCAAGGTTTGAGTCTTCTAATATTTGTTTATGTTTTCAAAAAGCAGAAATAATCAAATGAATGATCAGATCTTCATAATGACTATTCCTGAAGCTCTTAAAGCAGAGCAGGTGCTAGAAACACCAAGGTCATGGCTTCGATTCCCAGGGATTGCATGAACCGATAACATGTGTACTTTGAATGCAGTACAAGTTGCTTTGGATAAAAGCATCTTCCAAATGCATGAATTTTTTAAAAATGTTATTCTGGTGTTTACACCTTTTTTTTACAGATTAAAACTACTTATTGTTGATATTATAAATTATTGTTAATATTTTATTAAAAAAAAAAAATTGGTTAGGTCTATTGAAGTATTTGAATAATTTGCAGCCACTGTAATCATTTGTTTGTGTATCTAATATATTTTTAGATAGCTTACCCTGGTTATGCTTGGGGAGGACTTTGTTTTAATGCCTGTTGATTTTGTGGTTTGAACATTTTTGTTGTAAAAAGGTACAAGAAAAAATCACATGCTTTACATTCCTATTCCAAATAAAATTGATTAAATATGATTAATAAAATAATTTCAGAAAGAGCTGAAGACTTTTGTGATCTTAAAGGAGACATATTATGCCCCTTTTTACAATATGTAATATAAGTATCTGGTGTCCCCAGAATGTCTGAAATTTCAGCCTTGTCATTTATCACTTTACCCCATGTCGTTCCAAACCCATAAAAGCTTCATCTTCAGAACATAATTTAAGATATTTTGGATAAAAATCAGGAGGTTTGTGACTGTCCCATTGACTGCCAAGTAAATAACACTGTCAAGGTCCAGAAAAGTATGAAAAGCATCGCCAGGATACTCCATCTGCCATCAGTGGTTCAATCGTAACATTATGAAGCGACGAGAATACTTTTTGTATGAAAAATAATTAAAAATAATGACTTTATTCAACATTTAGGCACCGTAACTTCTCTGCGTCAGCATAGCACCATTTTGGAGATTATCCCCTGGACGCAAAATGCGTACACTCTTCTATATCAGCCTTGACACAGGCGTATGCAAAACAAAGTCTTCTTTCGCTTGGTTGGTAGATGCTGATTTGATCACAAACAGCGCACCCTTGTGGCCCGGAATCTCCAAAATGGTGCTACGCTGACACAGAGGAGACGTTACGGTGCCTAAATGTTGAATAAAGTCTTTATTTTTATTCATTTTTTCGTACAAAAAGTATTCTCGTCGCTTCATAACGTTAAGATTTTTGAAAAAATCAGGACTGATGGCAGATGGAGTATAACACTGTCAAGGTTCATGCTTTATTCGTCACATACTTTTCTGGACCTTGACAGTGTTATTTACTTGGCAGTCAATGGGACAGTCACAAACTCGCGATTCTCATCCAAAATATTTAAATTGTGTTCCGAAGACGAACAAAGCTTTTACGGGTTTGGAGCGATGTGCAGACGGGGCTCAGTATTGTAGCAGCAATGAAAATGAGAATTTTACATTTTGAGTCTTGTATTTTGAAACTGAGTTTGTGTTTAGAGTATGGCCTGAGGGAAGAATTCGCTGTCTCTCAGTATATTTGTAGCTCCTGAAGCGCTTGCCAATGGCAAAACAGAAAAGATGGTTACACGGGGTGTATGAGTCTTTGATGATTTTAGCAGCTCTGCTTTATGCAGCGTTTGAAAATGTTAGAGAGCCTATGCGCTAAGTAAAGATCATGTTCCATGAAGATATTTTGTACATTTCTACTGTAAGTCCAAACTTAATATGCATTGCTAAAAACTTAATTTGGACAACTTTTAAAGGCAATTTTCTCAATATTTGATTTTTTTAAATAGTTGTATCTCAGGCAAATTTTGTCCTAACAAACCATACATCAATGGAAAGCATATTTATTCAGCTTGCAGATGATGTATAAATCTCAATTGACCCTTATGACTGGTTTTGTGGTTCAGGGTCACAAATGTTGTTTATCTTTCCTCGCTCCAGGCTCCAGATGAAAGTTTGGAGCTGTTGAGTGATTTGCGGACCTGCGTGGAGAAAGCTCAGGCTAAGAAGTCTAAAAAGAAGAAAGCGAGTAAGTATGAGCAGTTCAGTGCAGTTAAAGGATTGAATGATTTTTTGATTTGTAATGTATTGTTCTAGCTCGATGATGCACTAAATGGTGTGTGTGTGTGTGTGTGTGTGTGTGTGTGTGTGTGTGTGTGTGTGTGTGTGTGTGTGTGTGTGTGTGTGTGTGTGTGTGTGTGTGTGTGTGTGTGTGTGTGTGTGTGTGTGTGTGTGTGTGTGTGTGTGTGTGTGTGTGTGTGTGTGTGTGTGTGTGTGTGTGTGTGTGTGTGTGTGTGTGTGTGTGTGTGTGTGTGTGTGTGTGTGTGTGTGTGTGTTATAGATGGCAAGGGCTGTGATGAGGAGCCGCACTGGGTGGAGGTGGTTGTTGAGATCCTGCTGTCGCTCCTGTCTCAGCCCAGTCGACTCTTTCGCAGTGTGTGTAAAGCTGTGTTTAGTCGAATCTGTCCTCACCTCACACAAGAAGCTCTCAGCTCCATCCTGAACGTAAGAGACTGCTGACTAATCAACAGTGTTGTTTTAGGATTATTTATATATTATTATGATATGGAATTTTTGAATTGGCTTCTATTTTTACTTTCAGTTTTTATTTTAATATTGGTTTGTTTGAGTAAATGTGCATTTTAATATTTCTATTTAGCATTAATTTATATTTATTTAGTTTTAGTTCAACTGAATTGTTTCAGTTATTTGCCAAGGCAACATTTAAAAACTATACCCTTTTTAAGCTATTCATCTAATATATCATTTTAGCTTTATTGCAGTATGCAAAAACATATCTTTATACTTTCTAACAAGTTTAAATTGTAAGATTTTGTCTTAAAACAGCTTCTTCTTCATTGCCTTACTAGTGCAATATGTATTCCCCAATTGTAAGTTGCTTTGGATAAAAGCGTCTGCAAAATTACTAAATGTAAATATATTATAAATTGTTGTCATAACTGCACATGTTCAATTTTATGCAGCTTCCATAATGTGATATTTCTGAGTGAAACTGAATATTCTAGAGGCAATGATGTAGATTGGGCTTTATTTTTATTAAGATTTGATTAGATCATGGATGTTAAGCTGTGATATTATTGGTTAATTTTCATTTCGCTGCCCACGTAGGTGTGATTTATTTATTACATTTTTTTAAAGAATGTACAAGTGATTATTCACGCATAACGTAATAAGACACATTTATTCAAAAAGCACATAGGGCTTATAATATCTTGTTGATTTTTAGGTCCTAGACCCCAACAAGGATGAGGATGAAAGCGGCGTAATGGTGACTGATGAGAAGGTGAAAGAGAAGAAGAGAAAACATAAAGAGGAGGAAGAGCGAGATGATGAAGAAGGTGATGAGGAGGTGAGACTGACCTTTATGAATATTCATGCTGTCAAACTGAATACATTCAGTTGATTTGTTTTTGCGTCTAATTCTGTAAATGTCAAATGTTTCCCTTCTCTCTTTTTAATTTCACCAGGATGAAGAGGGTTCTGATTCCTCTTCCTCTGATGACGATAATGAGGAGGATGAAGCAATGGGGGAAGGAGTAGAGGTGGATCAGAACTTCCGGTTGGATTTGATGAAGGTCCTGCAGGGTCAGAACGCTCTGGTATGAACAAAGAAATGAATTTATAGAACCTAGAATAGAACCTATTAATAGAACCTAGAATGATCCTTTCATTCCAGGATGATTGGAGACTTACTTCCAGAAAGCCCTGATAACACAAAGGGTGAATCAGTAGCAGCTGATGCTCTGTTGTTCTTGTTTAGGCCACTGAAGAGGATGGCAGTGATGAAGAGGAACTGGATGATGTGGCCATGATGAAGCTGGACGGAAGCCTGGCTACTCTCTTCCTGGAGCAGAAGAAAAAGGTCCAGGCCAAAAAAGACGAGAAGGACAGACTGCGCAAAGAAAAGGTCCTCGTTCGGGACTACAAGATTAAAGTATGGGGCTATTTTTATCAACTATCATCTATAAGTTTTGAAGAGATGTATTGGTTTAAGTTAATTGTAGTTGTTCTCATATTGATTAATTGATTAATTTATAGTTAAATAAAATTATATTTCTTTATTATTTTATTGTAAAGTATCAAATGAAGTAGAACTTCCAGGGTGTTTGTGTGTATGTAAATGTATTTAATATTTGTATATTATAATATAATATTTGATATAATTTCTAATATATGTTTGTGATGGTGCTAGATAAATTAGGGAGGCTGTTGTTAATCTAGTTAACTAGTTATTTTTAGACTATTATTATAACTAGACTATTTATTTTGTATTTGTTGTTTATTTATTTAAATTCAATTTTATTTTATTTATTTTTTTAATCTTGAATGATTAATTCTAAATAAATGGTGTGCTTTTTGACCGTTTACACAGTAAAACTACAGTCAGTCACACAGATGACTTTGCTCAAAAAACTTAGCAAGATGCACTGCAACAGCCAGTTTATTTGTGTTAAAATTGTCCAACATGTACATATTTTGTAAACGTGTCCAAGTGCGGTCAGGTGAATCTGAAACCCGTCTGTTTATACAGGGCTTCCTTAAACTGATTAGTGACTAATGATTTTGGAATAAAATATGCAGGTTTTGTCTCTCAGAGGCTGATTGGAGTAATTTGGTGCGTTGTTGTCAGGTACTGGACATGGTGGAGATGTTCTTGAGCAAACAGGGGAGCAGCGCTCTGGTTCTTGGGATGGTGGAACCGCTGCTCAGCGTGATCGAGAACGGGATGAGCTCCGAAACCAGCCAACAGGAGCAGGACTTCCTGCGCAAGGCTGCAGACATCTTCAGGTGAGTTATTTATATACTATTAAAGTATGTAGTGAGATTTCTAATCAGCATTTATATCTTTCAATATTTCAGTATAGCTTGTATTTCAATTTATTTTTTATAATTTTAGTACTAAAACATTTTTAAATACAGGAAACTCCACTTTTTTAGTAACGAAACATTGCAGCTGAGATTCAGCTCACAGAAAACATGCTGCTAATTTGACCTTTTCTTTACGTAGAAAGATAGTTTATTTAATTGTGTTTAATTCTCATAGTTTCAGCAGCAATTCTGTTCAGAAAAATCCATTTGAAGAGAGAAACTCTCTGGTTTTGTTTATTTAATCGCGGTTAATTCTCATAGTTTGTCACTCGGTCTCTGATTGGCAGGAACCGACTCTGTCGTGCGAAGTATTACTGCAGGGAAATCGACGGACGAGAGGCGGAGCTTCATGAAATGCTTGAGCGTCTGATTGGTCGAGCCCAGAAACTGACAGACTCGTCTGTGTCTCTGTACTACTTCAGGTGAGGAAAAAATACAAAACATCTACTTGTAGTATACAAACTTTATGATCATTGCTTATCTGTTTTTGATGTGTTTGTTTGTTTAAATCACATTATCGTGGTTTTGGTATTGTTTTGTAGTGCTGCTCTCTATGTGATGAAGGTGTTAAGAGGTGTTGTGAGTGAACAGGACTCAGCAAAAGCACCGTCAACACCGGCGGAGGTAAACTACCATCTTAAATAGACACACTTAATAACCTCTTAAGTACTGAGGTTGATAAAGGAACTTTTCTGTTGATCACAGCTGAGGCTTATGGGCAAAGTGGATGTTGAGAGGGTCACGACTTGCTTCAGAGATGCGTTGACGTCTTTCATGACGAAGAGGAAAAGCCCTCTCACTGGAGCCATGTTCATCGACCTCTTCAGCAGATTCCCTGTGAGTCAAAACAACTTCAGTAGAGCATAATATCAGTGCTATTTTAAAGGTATTGGATCGAATGATCGGGGACAAAATCGACTTGAGTTTTCTCAATCTAAGTTCTCCAGGTTTGTTGGGCTTGTTTGTAGGGCTGCACAGTTTGGCCCAAAATCATATTGTTAATATACGTGACTACAAAATAATAATTATGATTATTAAATAAATTATTATTATTAAACAAAATAAGAAATATTTAATAATACAGTTTCTTACAAAATTTCTTACAAAATAAGAAATAATAGTTTTATTGTAAAAAAAAAATAACACAAATAAATAATTTTAGTATTTAATTATAAGAATAACATTTCATAATCTTTCAGTACAACTGTAAAATTACAATTCTAATATTATTTAATGTCCTTATTTTGTTTTCCCAAATGCATGTAATAAGCAACCCAGAGTTACATGAATTACTGCTTTTATGATTTGGTAATCGCACAAAGTCATATTACCATATTTATTTTGATTTAGATTAATCGTTCAGCTCTATATAAATGTAGGCAGCTCAATGGAGTAGTGAGTTTGGATATGGCCAATATCACTATCACTCACACTTGGTTAAGGAATTATATTAATACAGGGAAAAGTATTAGTAAAGTCCATTTAACCTCACATTAATGTCCTGTCATGGTAGTGGCGAGTCGTGCACTGGAAAACACTTTTCCAAGTTTTCTTGGACATGTCGTCTTTATCTCATGAAAGCAGTTGATGGGCCGTAACTGATGGGTTTGTGTTGTGTTTGAAGGTGTTGTGTGTGAACCTCCTGGACACGGCTGTGGAGAACATCACTGCTGGAGTCAGAGAACATCAGCAGGTATATGAAGCTGTTGCATCTGTGTTATAGTGTATTGGAGCAGCTCGTGAATATTTTGGATGTATAATCAGTTAACTGGATACTTGAATTATAATGTACCGTCTAAAGTGTGTGTTTGTCCGGCTGTTTCAGGGTCAGGCATGTCTCATGGTGCTCAGGGCCCTGCAGTCTAAAGATGTGAAGAACCTGATGTCTGATGCCCAGGGAACTGAGCTACATCAGAAAATTGTGGACCAACTCGCCAAGGTAGAATTTTCACCATTTAATGGTCAGCGCTGTTGAAACATCAATAGTTGGCACCAATTCTAGTGAAATTCATTTGCAAATAGTTTTAATATTACAAATTGAAAGTTATTTTGAAATGTACTTATTTTTTTGTAATGTAAACAAAGTATATATATATTACTGCTGTCAAAGTTAATAACACGTAAACGCAAATTCATTTTAACTGCACTAATTTTATTAACGCAGGGCGTATTTTCAGTTTGACCCGTGGCCCAATCTGTAGTTGGAGAAATGGAGATGCACAGTTTTGCCAACGTAGCAACATTGCAGACCCCTTTAGCAACTTTTTCCCTTCAAAAAAGCGCCCAAACCTTATTTCGTTTCTGAGAATCGCCGGTAATGTAACTGCTGTGCGAGCGCAAGGTCTCGCTCTCCCAGCACGCGCAAACACACCTCTCTCTCTCTCTCTCTCTCTCTCTCTCTCTCTCTGTCTCTCTCTCTCTCTCTCTCTCTCTCTCTCTCTCTCGCTCTCTCTGTCTCTCTCTCTCTCTCCTCTCTCTCTCTCTCGCTCTCTCTCTCGCTCTCTCTCTCTCTCTCTCTCTCTCTCTCTCTCTCTCTCTCTCTCTCTCTCTCTCTCTCTCTCTCTCTCGCTCTCTCTCTCTCTCTCTCTCTCTGCTCTCTCTCTCTCTCTCTCTCTCTCTCTCTCTCTCTCTCTCTCTCGCTCTCTCTCTCTCTCTCTCTCTCTCTCTCTGCTCTCTCTCTCTCTCTCGCTCTCTCTCTCGCTCTCTCTCTCTCTCGCTCTCTCTCTCTCGCTCTCTCTCTCTCTCTCTCTCTCTCGCTCTCTCTCTCGCTCTGTCTCTCGCTCTCTCTCTCTGTCTCTCTCTCTTCTCTCTCTCTCTCTCTCTCTCTCTCTCTCTCTCTCTCTCTCTCTCTCTCTCTCTCTCCCTTGGTGCGTCAGCTTGGTTCAGCGCGCGGCAGCTGAGGAGCAGCACTTTCAGTTAAACACAGATATTATGTTGCTTCTCTAATTTTACATGATGCAAGTATAGCCGAAATCACAGCACAGCTATTGTCATTATCTTATGTGTATTTGATTTCATCAGATGATGCGTTTTATATGGCTATTAATAGTAGGAATCGTGGTAGTTTTTACATCTTATCAGTATTATTTGTAGGCTTTTTCCCATTTTTTATATAAACACTAAATTACAAACAATATCTTAAGCACCACCACCAGTCCTAAGTTCAGACAACATGACAAATATTCATTCATACATGGTTATTCTAAAGTTCTATCATCATATGATGTTAAATTATCATAATATCATATTATAATGTTTGACTGAAATAATCAATTTAATTTGATAGCTGTCTCTCACATTGTCCCACAGAAACATTAAAATAGTGTAGATTAGTGTAATGTTTTATACTAATAATTTATTCTATTTGGTGACAATTTTATTCATTTAACATATTTAATATTGGGGAATCCAAGTTATTTGACGTATTTGAACCTTTTTTTTAAGTAACAATAGTTACTTTCCCTGGTAATTAGTTTATTTTATAACGATGTAACTCGGTTAGTATTTGTGAGAAGTAACTAGTAATATAACTAATTACTTTTTTTAAGTAATGTGCCCAACACTGCATACTATACAATGATTTATTGCATGTCTTTGATTAATAATGAATATGAAGAGCTTTAAACAAAATTGCATATTAAATCGCAATATTGGTAAAAAAAATCGCAATTAGATTGTTTTCTAAAATCGTTCAGCCCTAATTGACAGCCCTAATATATATATATATATATATATATATCTAAAGTAAATGTATATATTTGTATATTATTGACAATACGTGTATGTGTGTGTATAAAATAATATATAATATTTATACTAAAATGTATCCCTTTCTTCCAGAGTTTTGAAGATGTAAAGTGTAAGAATAAAACGGTTCGTGAGAAGATAGTCAAGGCGATAGAGCTCTGTCAGCATCTTGTCAGATCCGTTCACAGTCAGGTAATGAATCAATGCTTTTACTAAACCTTCTGCTTTTACCAGGTTTTCTCAAGTGTGAGTGTTAAACCCCCCCCCACTTTCATTCTTTCTGAGCAGAAGATGCCGGTTAATCTGGAGCTGCTTCAGACAGTTCTCAAGGCCATGAACACTGAAGGAAGCCTCCAGAAACCAGGACAGCTGGAGGACACATACTGGAGCGTGATGAAGTTATTTGGCGTTCTGTGAGTCACGTTATTCGAATCGGTTTTGATTATAATTTTAATTATGTATGTGTATGCTTAACCAATCAGAAATGTTGAACAAAATAAGTGTATTATGCTCACCAAGGCTGCATTTATTTTATATAAAATACAGTAAAAACAGTAATACTGTGAAATATTATTGCAATTTCAAACAACTGTTTTCTGTTGCAATATATTTTAAAATGTAGCTTATTATAAAGCTAAATTTTCAGCACAAGTACTGCAGTCTTAAGTGTCACATGATCCTTCAGAAATCATTCTAATATGCTGATTTGCTGCTCAAGAAACATTTCTGATTATTATCAAACAGTTGTGCTGCTTAACATTTTTGTGCAAAATGTGATATTTTTTCAGGATTATATGATAAATACGAAGTTCAAAAGAACAATGTTTATTTGAAATAAAAATCTGTTGTAATCTTTACTGTCAAATTTAATAAATGAATAAACGTTAATTTCCTAAATCCCCAAAATGAACAGTAATGTGTATATAACATGTTTTATGTGAGACTCATTTTTTTTTATGAAATCATATTTTGAATTGTGTTCATTCATGTTTCAAATAAATAGACAAAAATAGTGAAATGCGTGGACATACTAAAAGTATTTTTTTTTTTTAAGTATTAAACAATTTCCAGCAAATGTAACTAATAATGAACCTGTCTTTAATGTCTCTATTCCTTTGCTTTATTTAGAAAGCCAAAGATTGAAAAGGTGAAGAAAGTTGTTGATGCAGAGCAGACAGAGGAGAGCACAAAGAAGAAGAAGAAGAAGGGGTTCCTTCCTGAGACGAAGAAACGCAAGAACCGTAAGAAGCCCACAGTCCTGGAAGGAAAAGAGACTCCAGCCTCCACCAAAACCCCTGAAGGAGCATCAGCGGCATCAGGAGAGGAGGGAAAGAAGAAGAACAAGAAGAAACAGCAGCGAGGAGGAGAAGAGACACAAAATCAGCCAGCCACAAAGAAAGCCAAAACACCACAGCAACAAAACAAGAAGAAAAAGAAAGCAGGACAGCAGGAAGCTGGCGGGAAGTAATTGGACAATGTGATGTAACTGAATACAGGACTGATTTTAGAGGGTTAACCTAACTGTGGGCCTGGCCTTCAGAAATCTGCTGATTTCAAGAAGAGCAATTCTGTTCAGAAAAATCCATTTCAAGAGATAAACTCTCTGGTATTGTTTCAGAGATCTGTATTATTCGCCTGTTTGTGATTACTTGCATGATACCATTTTTGTAAAAGCAATAATGAAATACTAAAAGGTGTTATATTCGTAATGTGTGGTTTCAGTGTTTTTACTGTGAAAAGTACAATGTGTGCAGCAGTCATGAACATTACTTGAAGAGGTGTGTTCCAGTTACACTGTAAAACGATACAAATAATACAAATGGGAATTAACAACCAATATTACATTTCAGTATTCAACATGCTGTGTGCTCCCTGCTAGCGCATGGTTTTGACACCTAAGAGATCACAGTATTTGGACCCTTTCTACCGCATGATGGGAATCATTTTGTTGCATTTTCTGTTATTTTCTTGCATTGTTTTTCAGTTTTAACATGCATTATAGTGTTAAATCAAGTTGCCAGCTATGCTAATTTTTTTATTTATGGGAAATACATATTGTGTATTAAGTAAATAAATAACTTTTGTTAGATAAAACATTTACAATTCAAATATTTTAGTTTTTTGGTAGTATTTTAAGTTTTAAATACTTTTGATAATTGTAATCTGAAATAAAAAAAATACATAAATTAAAAACTTAAGCATTTAAACACTGATTCTAAAATAAAGTTAAATAGAACTATCAAAAATGGCAAAAGCAAATAAATTGCCAATTAAAGAAACTAAAACTGAAAAGAATACATTTAATTACTATTACAATATTATATGATGCTACAAAATAACTTTTAGTGCCAAATTAGATGAGTAACCGTCTAGGCCAGGGCTTCTGAACTGGCCCTCAGAGTGTAGCTCCAGCCCTAATCAAACACACCTGAGCAAGCTAATCAAGGTCTTCAGGATCTCTGGAAAGTTACAGGCAGGGGAGCTGGCTCAAGGGTGGAGCTAAACTCTGCAGGAAAGTGGATCTCGCAAGCCAGATTTGAGGATCCGTGGTCTAGGTCATCTGAAATCGTGAAAGTTTTGTTTACGTTAAATTGTATAAACTTGTGACGTTTGTTTCTAAAAAAAATCTAATCAAAGTTTTAAATTGTGTTCATGTCTAAACAAGTTCCCAGCATGCTGTAATAATGATAAGCCTCGAATGATATCACGGTTGAGCAACTTTTTGTCATTGGCCATTTTAATAGATTTATGATGTTATTTTTTTTACTCCATTTATGTAAAATGCATAACTGTAGAATGTGTGGTATTTTTTAGTTTCAAGCTATAGTTTTAATGCCAAATTCCCACATCTGTTTGCGAGGCCATGATTTACTGCATTTCTCTTCTAGGATGACAATTATCTCCAATAGATGGCAGTGCTCCTCTGATCAGCTGGTGTTTCTGGAGAATGACTGAGGAAGTGATTAGTGCTTTAACAGAAGGACCGATGCCAGAAACAGAAATAGTAAACATGAAAGTGAGAAGCAGACTGTAGAGTGAAGCTGTCTGTGTAGCGGCCCAACTGAGATCTGATCCGTGTGTTTATTCGCGTCTGAGGATAGACGGGGGAGATCAGCGAGACGAAGATCATGTACAACAGCAGCAGCACACCATCCTCTTCCTCCTCCTCCGAGGCTGGAGACATCAGAAATTCAGCGTTTACCCCGGGCGAGCCGCTCAGACAGCCGCGCACGTCTCCTCCGGTGTCTGACAGCAGCGCAGGTGAAGTAAAGCCCGCTGCTAGCTGACATGCTAGTCCGCTAATAACTGTCTCTGCGAAGTAGCTAATGGTGTCAGAGGCGTTTTGGGGGGGATATACACGCAATTCCTAGTCACTTTTTTTGTCTAATCCTCCATTTGTGACACCATCGGTTTGGATTAATTATCCTGTGGAGGAGTGACTACAGTCGATGACCGTTAATGCTAGTCATTGTTTAGATGCAAGTTATCACGATATACATACACGCATTTATGTTTGTGTGTGTAAATATGTTTGTATATAAGCATAAAATATAGAGAAAGATGTTAATGCTTGGGTAAGACAAAAAGCTACTTTTTAAGAAAGGCAGTAGAATTACCTGAAGATAGATATATTCAAAGATTGATGCATGAATGGATAGAGTACAACACACATCAATCTTTTTAAACAGTTTCCACCACATCGGGCAATGATAGATAGAGTTAGAGCTGGTTAAATTGTAACCAGCAATTAGTAGGCGAGATTGCTAATTTGGCCAAATCTGTCATGTGATCTGAGTGGAGAAGTCAAGTCATCTTGACAGGTTGCTTCTGTATCTACACTACAAGTCTAATGTGTGGACTGGACACAGCTGCTTGCTCATTATGATTACAGTTTCTCACATTTTTGACTACTAGTAAAGTCATCAAAACTATGCAATAACAAAAAAACTGTATTTACGGTGTATAGTGAGTACAGATGTTCAGCATTAATGCCAATCATCGCTCCATCTTCCAGAGAGCAGATCCCCTGTTCCTTCAGGGCACAATAGCAGCAGTGCTGCAGATTCGCTTGTGAAAAACTCCAAACTGTCTGCCGCTGCACCTGAGTTTGTCCCGGGCTGTTATGCATCCTTCCAGGTGAGTCCATGTGGCTCTTTTTTGACACTATTTTTGTGAATGTACTGTGGTGTTAATCTAATGTTCTCTCTTTTTAGGATGATGCATGCTCCGATGAATCGGAAGGATACTATGCTGAGCCCTCATTGGCTGATTTCGTTCAGGATTTCGTAAGCCATCTGAACTCATCTCCAGGGTCCTTCGAGTCAGAAATCGATTATATTTCAGATATGCTGAACAGCTATGTCACTACAGAGGAGATTCTGCAGGAGCTGGTAGAGCTCATCTACGTACAGGTGCGCTCCTGATGACTTTCTGATAACGAATCTGTGTGGGAACCAGGGCCGTCCTTTGGGTGGTGCAACTTGTGCGTTCACACCGGGCCCCACACTTTGAGGGGGCCCCGTGCGAACTGACTCGAGAATGTTTGAAAAATGTTGTTGAAACTTTGTTTCTTTTTATGATTATTGCACAATCTAATAACAAATATAAATGAATAATTTACTACATAAATAAGTCAATATTTTATAACCATCTGATCCTGTATTTATTTATTGCTGTATAATAAACTTTACAATGTAGAGTCCATCTTATATATTCATGTATTTATTATAATATTATTTCTAAATAATATTATGAGTACATATTACTCTTTATTTATTCATTCATTCTTTAAGAGGACACACAAATGTGGATAATCTGAAATATAAATCATGACACAAAGCTGAATTCAGCAGTGGCGTTTAAGTGTTGCATGCTAAAAGCATGCATGTAACCTGAGACAGCCTCTGTAACACCTTGGGTATTATTATTTTAAAAAGTAAATTTAATAATTGGTCAATTAATGGTTCATTTTCAAATCATGCATCTGTGCTGTATTGGTTTTCAAACCAAATAGCAGAACTGAACGTTGTAAAATATTACTGTGGTACCATTTTTAATCTGGTTGTCTGCACAACCCTAATCAAAACGTAATACATTTAGCACTTATTATTAAGATGAATGCAATGAAAGCCATCCCACATTTGTTTTCCACAGTCCACGTCTATCCTTAACTTTGCCTACACGGGAGCGCGGCTCTGTAACCATCTGTCTCATCACATCCGTCTCAGTCCAGCCAGCGGTAACTTCAGGCAGCTGATGCTGAAGAGGTACATTTCAGGTTTAGCAAAATGACCCCCAAGTACCCATTTCTGGATGTTTCATATAAAGTGGCTTGACATTTGGTTCTTAAAGTCAACAGTTTCTTCCCTTTTCCTCCTTATCCTTTACTTTCAGTTTCCTTTAGTCTCATTTATCTTTGAACTCCATTCTGTGTGTTTGTGTAGGTGTCAAACTGAGTATGAGCAGAGGGAGCAGGCCGTGAGAGGAGATCCAGACACCCAGAAAAGGTTTCACTCGTATGTGCTGTTTCTGGGGGAGCTTTACCTTAACCTGGAGGTCAGTTCACTTCCAGTGCTTTTCACTTAATGCCACAAATGATTACACAGCTCTCTGGAATACAGTCTAATAACTAATACAAATCAATATTTATATCCATCTAATCCTGTAATTATTTTGTAAAGCTGTCTGATAAACTAAATAATGTAATATACAGTGTTAGTTATATATTATGGTTTTCATTGTTATTTTGATATTTTCAGTTTTCGTTTGAATTTTAGTTCATTTTTTTGTTGTAGTTTTGTTGTGTGCTTTTTTGTTTGTTGTAAATATTACTGTTTAGATTTTATTTATTTATTTTAATTTATTATAAGTTTTTTATTTATTTCCAATTATTAATTTTAGTGCTTCAACGTCAACATTTTTTATTTCGTTATTTATTTAGTTATTCTTTTATTTCAGATTTATTTAAAATAAAAAATTATATTTGATTTGAGTGAATTTATAATAACATATTGTCAACCAGTCATCATTACAAAATAAACCCAACAGCAGAGCTTGACCTGCTACATCATAGCAAATTATGTAATGCTAAAATCTAAACCAATTAGAACCCTTTATATCTATTCCTTTTTATAATCGAGTATATGAATCCTAACATATGTATCTGCTTGAATTCAAATGTCAGAGCTGTATATTTATTCTGTTTCCAAAAATATGAGCTAGTACAATTCTTTAATATCTTTCAGATAAAAAGTGGAAAGAGCACACCCGGGCGGGCTGATGTCTTACTGGGAGGGCTAAAGGATCTTTTGAATGCATTATTCTCTCACCCAGATGACCCCAACCTAATGTGTGTTGTCAAATTACTCAAGGTTTGAAGTATTCCTCTTCTTACACACTGCAAATACACTAAATGGTACTGTTTGAGAGCAAATGTCAGAGCAAGTCTGTGGGAGTTATCACGTGACCTCAGGACTCAACATAAGATCATTAGTGACAGTAATCCTGACATAAAGACTTTGAAATTGCCAGGCAGCTCAAAGCATTAAATGAAATAAGTAATTCATCTTCAGATAATAATGCAGTACTACTCTGTTGGTGTTGACTGGCATTGTTTTACTGTACTGATTTGACAAGCTGAGTGGGTCCATTCTGGAAGACACGTGGAAGGAGAAAGGCCAGTCAGACATGGATGAGGTAATCAAGAGGATTGAAGACATTGTGCTGGATGCCAAATGTAGCCGGTGAGTGAGTCAGGCAACGGTTCGGTGACTTTTGATTGTTTTGGGAAATGTTTAGGAAATGTCCCAGTAATTATAGATAACTAAAACTATACCTAAAATGGCATATGGCAAAACACAAAATAATTTGTTACAAAACAAAAAAAGCTCAAATAAAAACTAATTTAAAAAATCAATAAAACTATAATAGTATTTCAGTGTAGGGCTGTTGCGATTCGTCGATTTTATTAGATTTTTAAATATCCTCGACTTATTTGCTCGCGTCGACTAAAGGGGTATTCGCTCCATTGACTTCCGTTCATACGCACGCGAATGCGTCAGACCGGAAACGCAATCCCGTGCGAAACGTTTCGCACTTCGTTGCGTTCCAAAGTTCAAGCTTGGTGAACTCTGGCCTGCGAATTCGCATCACGTGACACCGTGTGACCAACGGCAGATCGATACGTCACAGCATGACCTCGTAGCTGAATTAAAAGAACATACATTTAAAACTGCAGCGGTGCAGGAAAGTGGAGTAGATTGTGTTTTTACATTTTAGAGGCATTATAATTTGTTACGTGTTGGATTTTACTTTTAAAAAGAAGCTGCAGAGCATGACGTCATATCACGACCGTTGCAGCATGCGAGGGAGTTTTGCATGCTCTAAGTCTAGTGTGTCTGCGGCTTAACCGGCAAAATACCGGAAGTGGCGCATTTCACGGACGAGAATCCATAAAACAAATTATTAGACAGTTTTCCAAGGCTGCATGATATATTAAACTCATAACAGCATAATTGTGAATTCACAAACGCTACGATTTAATTAATAAGTATGAGCGTCACACAGCGGCTCCGTTCACAGTAGGTCCACAGAAACTTATCATTTACATGTGTGGAGCGTCTCAAACTCCATCTCTGCATGTTGTTGAGAGTTTGGGTTTATTATAACGTTCATCTGGGAACGCAACGTGCGCCATTTCATCAGATTTCGCAATTTCAAAATAAAAGCTCAAACCCTCACTCTGAGTTTACACGTTTGATGTCCACATATTTATTTAATTACAGAGGCTATAGCATTTCTGACCTAAAGAAATGGCCAAATATTAAGGATTAAGTGGACATTGGAATTAAGTGGTGCTTGGTCAATATTAAACAAGGATTAGATCACGCAGTAATGTGTAAAAACAATCCCCAGGCCACTGGCACCCCTGCAGGCCTTTGTTGTAATGTAATGTACATTAGCTCTATTGTTTATTATACATTTTAACAGTCATTTTAACATGATTTCTTGCTTTTGATACTTTATTTGAACTAATTATTATTGCCTCATTGCTATTTTATTTGTATTTCAAGTCGTTTTAAAGGCTATTGTTCACTTAAATCTATTTTTATTATCACAAAAAAATTAATTATAATTATAGGGAAATCCCTATGAAATCCGTTTTATTTCCAAAATCTGTTTTTTCCATTTTCGTTTTTCTATACTCTGTTTTAATGGTTAAATTAAATTGAAATAATCAAAAAGCCTGTCTAATTAGTTGAGTTTTACAGTTTTATCTTTACCTAATCTGTTTTCCATTATTTTATGGATTCCATTGTAATGGCTCCATTCAATTTGAATAATCAAAAGCACCTCCAATTAATTGATATCATAAAAAAATATATATAATATTTTTTTTTTTTTTTCAGAAATACTGCACATTTACACGTTTCTCCTAAATTGTGTTAAATAATATTTCTGGTCAAATTTAAGAAGTGTTTTTTGATTATAATTGTATTATTATTAGACTAGAACACGTGGATATGTTGTCATTCTTACACTATAATACTGAACTTGATTTCAGTGATTTGGACACTTGCTTCTTGCACTCTGTTGCACTTTACTTTTGCTTTAAAAAAAGGATTTCATAGAAATTTGGTTTAATAAAATATAGTTTAATAAAATATTCTTAAGTAAAATTGTAGCTTTTTTGTCGGAAATTAATCGTTTAGATTAATCGATAAATTAGTCAATAGATTAATCTAAATAAAAATAGTTGTTAGTGGCAGCCCTATTCCAGTGATACTGAAATGCACTGGTACAGTGTAATGAGTATTGAGCACTGTTTGCACTCCTACTGTTTATTATTGTACTTTTGCATAAAGCTGAGTTGCCAACATTTGTTTTTGTTCATGATGCTGGAGATCGTTGCTTTGTTGCTGAATGTCACTGTCAGTGTGAACGGCTCTTAGATTAAGCTGTACAGTTGCTTTACTGTATCTGTGTTTATTGATGTTTTCTGTACGTGTGTGTTTGTAGAGATGTCAAGCAGATGCTGTTGAAACTGGTGGAGCTGCGGTCCAGTAACTGGGGTCGAGTTCACACAGCCACTGTGTCCAGTGACGCTACACCTGACAATGACCCCAACTACTTTATGGTGCGCAATGCCAATGAAATCAAATTGATTTAATGAGGTTTGGAGTAAAATATTTGATCTGGGACTGTATTATTGTTTTTAATGTGTTTCTGTCATGGTTTTGCTCCTCAGAATGAACCGACCTTCTACACCACAGATGGGACGCCTTTCACAGCAGCGGATCCTGGTGAGTATCGGCAGCGTCTTCAGTCTGCAGTGACCCACATACAGACTGACTTGTGTGGGTTATTGTTGCAAAATCACGATCAGGTTGAAAATCAGAAACTACATTTTAAAGTAAAGAAAGAAAGCATGGTTTAGGACTGTTAAGCTTTATTTTTTGTTTTTTTTTTTTCATAAATTTATAAGTTTGTTTTTTTTACGTGTTAGGGGCGGTATACCGGTACTGGATGGTATCTATTACAAATAAACGATATTATATTTAATATACGCGCCGAAGATACGTTAGTGACAACAGAACACGCGTGGATGAAATTCCGCCCCAGCGATGTCAAGTAGAAGAAATGTCCGAAAGTGCCCGCCGAATGAAATATGTAAAAAAGCTAAAAAAGATTGACAGAGCTCGCGGCATCTTGAGTAATGATTTCGCTGCATGAGCGCGGCACAATCTGCAGGAGCGTTCAAATGATTAAAGCGCCAAACAAGAGTAGAATCAGCGCTGAAGCGTGTTACGTTACTTGACCCGGTAACTTTTTATGAATGGTGGTTGAGATGTAATTATATAATAGACTGTAGTCTGACGTTCTGCATGTCTGCTGTTACAGTACTGTGTTTAGTTTTGATTCACTCCTAGCCGTGCTTGGTTCGAGCTGCTTTAATTTGCATTTGGGAACGCAACATTCGTCATTGGAAACGTTTATAAATATGTTGTTTACAAAGAGACGTTTCAGTTAATGATGGCGAAGTGAAGCGTTCTGAACCAGTGAAGCTTTCAACCAAATTGTATCGGAAAAAGTTTCATTACTCGAAGCTTTTTAAAACGGTTTATGCTGTGGCCATCTAGTGGTCATAAAAATTAATAACACCTTCCAAAGTGCTGTGATTCATTACAGCTGCTGGTTTCACATCTGGTTCTACAACTGATTCCTTGTTTTAATTTATTGTATAAAAATAATAGCCATTGTCAAAGTCATTCATGTGTGTCGGTGTACTGCCACTAAAATAATTCAAATAAATCAAACATAAACTCATGAATTAAATCTGTGATCTGTCAATGTTTACTCTGCCTCAGTCATTAGACTGTTATTTCATGGGCAAAGTTCATTTGACCTTAATATATAAATTAGGATAAAAAGAAAACAATGCAAACGCATTATAATGTAAAGGAAACTGTGCTGTGGTTCGCTTCGTTTGAAGCAGATACTGAAGCAGTCACGTGGTTTCAGGCGAATTAATCTTCGGACGTCATAGATCACGTGCTTTTGGCAAAACGAACCAAGCTCCGATACAGCGCTTCGATGTGAGATGTTTCGTTTTTTTGATACAAGCTTCGAAGCCTCGGTGTTGAACGTCACATCACTAGTTTCAGTGTCACATAATCCTTCAGAAATCAGTCTAATGCTGATTTGCTTAAGAAACATTTCTGATTATTATCAATGTTAAAAACAGTTTTGCTGCTTCATATTTTTGTGGAAACAATGGTATAAGATTTAAAAAAGAGAGAGAAATGTGTAATTTTATTCATCATGCATTAAAGTGAGTGAAGATATTTAAAAGGATTTCTATTTAATGCATTAACAAATTTAATTAATATATTTTACAAATGCAAATAAATGCTGTTCATTCAACTTTGTTTATCAAAAAATCCTGAAAAATATAGTGGATCACCATTTCCACACAAAATATGAAGCAGCAAAATTGTTTTCAACATTGATAATAGTCAGAAATGTTTCTTGAGTCAAATAAATTGTAATGATTTCTAAAAGATCACGTGACACTGAAAACTGGAGTAATGATGAAGAAATTCTGCTTTGCATCACAGAAATAACTTTACATTTTATAATATATTCAAATTGAGAATTGTATTTCTTTGTAGTAATTTTTCACAATATTGCTGTTTTTTGTTTAGTTTGTTTTTTCTGCTTTATTTTGATCAAATACATTCAACCTTGATGAGCAAAAGATATTTATTTCAAAATCATTAATAACTGTAATGTTTCTAAATGTAACTTTTGGCAGGTACTTTAATAATAATAACAATTCTATATACTTTACTATAATATATTACATTACTTTATTATAGTATGTTATTTGATATTGTTATGATTATTAAATGCTCCTTTTTATTTATTTTTTACAGGACAATAGTATGTATTACAATATAAGATATATCGTTTAATGTGCTAAAATATATATTGGTAATAATAAGTGCTGGGGGCGTGGCTTCGGGTGTGGTCAGATTTTCCTTATTGTTTGTCTCTAGCTGATCACGTGCCTGATTAATTTAAATTGAATGAAACAACGCTTTTGCTTTATTAATTGTAGTATCAATAATATGAAGGGATTGTTTCTGCCGTGCTGCCGATCGCTAACATGAAGCAGCCGAGAGAGAGAGATTTATATGTAAGGATTTTTCTTTGCCTATCCGAGTCTGAAAACAATCTGAGGAAAATGGAAATAATAACAGGATTATGAATATTACTTTAACTGTTAGAATAACACTTTAAATAAATATTTGGTATATTTCATTAACAGTATCACAGCACTTATTAATATAGGTCAATAATTATTTATAAATGTGGGCTACTAATACATGTTTGGTATGTTAACATTACTTTATGCACTAAACACATACCTAACGTTATCCAAGAATAATAAATACTGTATATGATGATCATGTACTTTGTTGAATTTTTTTTTTTTTCTTCAGTTCACTTATTTTTTTAGGCTGGTTATTTGTCACATATGGTATAGATTTAGTATCGATATCGAGGTATTACTTTCTGGTATCGTACCGAAGCCAAAATTATGGTATCAAGCCATCCCTACCATAACGTCTATTATTAATAATCTACCATTTTTTTCCCCCACCACAGAATACTCAGATAAATACCAGGAGATTCTAGACAGAGAAGACTATTTCCCTGATGCATATGAAGAGAATGGAAATGATTCGTAAGTATTCGTCAGAATATCCACAGTTTTGTTTGCTTGCTGTGCTACTGAGATGCTATAATTTTTTTATTAATATTTAGAATTCGTTTTTTATTTAAAGTTTTTGTTTTTTAATTATAGCTAAGCAGTTTTCATTCGTTTTTAGTTATTTTAGTATGTCAGTTAAATGAAAAATGTTTTGTTTATTTTTTATTTTTTTTTTTGTCAGTTCAGATTTTTTATTTCAAGTAACAATGTTATTTATGGTATTAGTTAACTTTAATAACCCTGGTGTGGCCGTCCTCTCTGTAATTGTCCTCCTCACAATGATGCTGGGGGAGTGAAAGAGCACATTTTAGTGAAGTCAGCAGTCCAGGGAGAGAGGGGGGCTTAGCAAGACCTGCCAGTCTTATTCAGCATGGTCTTCAGCCCATTGGATGTGCCATGAGCAGTTAACAAAGACCAGCCAACAGGGGGAGACTGTAATTCATGTGATGAGCTTCAAAAGAACTCTCTGTATGCAGTATGAGAAACACAGTTGAAATAAGCCACTTATGATAAAGGAATGCATGAACATGATCAGAAATGCATAGTTTATTCATAATGTTGATGATTTAGACCAGAGCTTTCCCCTGCTCAGGGAGTAGGGAGCAATGGACACCGTGTAGGGAGCATGTCAATCGTGTAGGGAGCATGTCAATCGTGTAGGGAGCATGTCAATCGCACAATCAATAACGTCAATCGTGTAGGGAGCATGTCAATCGTGTAGGGAGCATGTCAATCGTGTAGGGAGCATGTCAATCGTGTAGGGAGCATGTCAATCGTGTAGGGAGCATGTCAATCGTGTAGGGAGCATGTCAATCGTGTAGGGAGCATGTCAATCAATGTCAATCGGAACACAGATCATGCACGGAGCACACTTCTAACGAGCTGATTATCTGAATCAGGTGTGCTAACTGAGAGAGACATGCAAAATATGCAGAGCGGGTGTACAACACCAATGACTTGTACATATGGGTAGTCATTGCATACACTTCAAAACTGTTGCAACAGAGGTGGAAATACAATTTTTAAGTACATTCATTTCTTTGTTGCCACAGTTTGGAAGTGCCTTTTTCTCTTCTAAAGAAGGGTGTCCCAGTACTTTTGTCCATGTAATGAATGTACAAGTCATTGGTGTTTGGTGAATATTTTTTGTCTCAAGGTCTGCATTTAAAGTCACACCAGAGGTGTTCAGCGGTCTTTCTGCAGACCAGTCGAGTTCTTCCACACTGACTGAATCATCATTTCTCTTTAATCCTTGCCTTATACACAGAGACACTGTCATGTTAGAATAGAAAAGGGTCCTGTCCAAACTGTTGCAATAAAATTAGAAGCACACAATTCCCTATAATATCATTATATGCTTAAACATTAAGATTTGTACTCATAGAAATTACTAAAGTAGTCAAGCCTTTTATTAAAAGGGGGTGGCCCAATACTTTTGGCAATATATATATATATACTCACCGGCCACTTTATTAGGTACACCTGTTCAATTGCTTGGTAACACAAATTGCTAATCAGCCAATCACATGGCAGTGACTCAATGCATTTAGGCATCTAGATGTGGTGAAGAGACTTGCTGAAGTACAAACCGAGCATCAGAATGGGGAAGAAAGAGGATTTAAGAGACTTTGAACGTGGAATGGTTGTTGGTGTCAGACGGGCTGGTCTGAGTATTTCAAAAACTGCTGATCTACTGGGATTTTCACACACAACCATCTCTAGTGTTTACAGAGAATGATCTGAAAAAGAGAAAATATCCAGTGAGCGGCAGTTGTGTGGATGAATATGCCTTGTTTATGTCAGAGGTCAGAGGAGAATGGACAGACTGGTTAGAGATGATAGAAAGACAACAGTAACTCAAATAACCACTCGTTACAACCAAGATATGCAGAAAACCATCTCTGAACACACAACACGTCGAACCCTGAAGCAGATGGGCTCCAGCAGCAGAAGACCACACCGGATGCCGCTCCTGTCAGATAAGAACAGGACACAGAGGCTACAATTCACACAGGATCACCAAAACTGGACAATAGAAGATTGGAAAATGTTGCCTGGTCTGATGAGTCTTGATTTCTGCAGCAACATTCAGATGGTAGGGTCAGAATTTGGTGTAAAGAACATGAAAGCATGGATCCATCCTGCCTTGTCTCAACGGTTCAGGCTGCTGGTGCTGGTGGTGTAATGGTGTGGGGGATATTTTCTTGGTACACTTTGGGTCCCTTAGTACCAATTGAGCATTGTTTAAACACCACAGCCTACCTGAGTATTGTTGCTGACCATGTCCATCCCTTTATGACTACAGTGTACACATCTTCTGATGCTACTTCCAGCAGGATAATGCACCATGTCACAAAGCTCAAATCATCTCAGACTGGTTTCTTGAACATGACAATGAGTTCACTTTACTCAAATGGCCTCCACAGTCACCAGATCTCAATCCAATAGAGCACCTTTGGGATGTGGTGGAACGGGAGATTCACATCATGGATGTGCAGCCGATGAATCTGCAGCAACTGCGTGATGCTATCATGTCAATATGAACCAAAATCTCTGAGGAATGTTTCCAACACCTTGTTGAATCTATGCCACGAAGAATTAAGGCAGTTCTGAAGGCAAAAGGGGGTCCAACCCGGTACTAGCAAGGTGTACCTAAAAAGTGGCCAGTGAGTGTGTATATTACTCAGATTTGCAAGGAGAAAAAAGCGTCAGAATTGTGAGATATAAACTTAGAGCGGTGTGGAAACAAAAGTTAGAATTGTAAGATAAAAAATCACAATGACTTTTTTCTTCCTGTGGTGGGAAACAAGCTTCCATACACTTATAATGAAGCAATGCTTCTATGTTGCAGCTCCTGCGATGATGAAGATGAAATGGATCCGGAGATCGAGGAGGCGTTTGAGAAGTTTTGCATGGAGTCGGAGGCAAAAAGAAAGAAATGAGAGCCTGTGAGATGGTTATGATGACACCACACCAGACCAGCTGGAATGTTTCAGAGCGGCAAAAACCAAGAACGTTTCTGTTGATTTTCGTTTGATTTCTCAACAAGAACTTCTTGGATACAATGTCACTGGATTTAATGGCTGGGATTATGGTTTAGTTGTAATGCAGCACAATTGGTAAGTCCGTCAGGCCATCAAGTTGCCATTGGTTTGGCATTTGGGTTGTGAGGTTTATTTTATGCGTGTTCTGATTTGTCAAAAATCCCCCCAAAAAGTTTGCAGTGAGATTTTAATGTGAGCTGAAGAGTAGCATCATCAGGAGTATGTTTGGTTTGTTTGCAAACTAACTGCTCAATATCCAACTAAATGTAGGGGAAACTGGGTTTTACATTTTACTCCTCAAGGCTTTGCCATGTAGAGTTGAAGAGCTCAGAGAGAAAGACAAAAAAAAGTTTTAAGCAAATACCATTTTTTTCCTGTTTGTCCTTTATTCAGATTATCCTCAAGCCTTTTTAGATTGTGAATTTATGCACACGTTCGAAGAAAAAATAAACCCTGACTTTATAGTCCGTTTGGTTTTTGTAATGCAGGAATAAAGTTTCCACTTATGTGAAGCTTATCAATTTGGAGGAAAAGCTCAGAACCGGTTTGAGAGTTTATACAGATTCATCCGTCACTGTGATTTAACTAAACTTTTCTCATCACCAACAGCTCATGGATCCCATATAAAGGAATGTTTATTTGACTATAATTGTACATATTGTTTGCCTGCAATAAATCTTTATAAAAACAGTCTCTTTGCGTTTCAAAGGAATCCAAGTGATCTGAGTTGATTGTTAGTCCTGATTTCTTTTTCCATTTAGTTAATTTTTTGATGAGATGCTGTCCAACTTAACCCTTTCAAGCATATAATTCCCTGTTGACCTGTAAACTAACGCCTGTTTTAGGTCAGTGTAATATCAAATTAACCATTCGCAGGCCCATCTACAATGCTTGCCGGCCTGAGACTCGAACCCGCAACCTTTGGATTACGAGTCCAACTCTCTAACCATTAAGCCACGACTTCTGAAGTATGATGTTATATCCGTGTCAATCCGTTTTAATTAAATTAAGTATATATCTTCGTGAGATGAACTCAAAAGCCACCTGAATCATATCTTGAATCTTTGCAGCAAGGGGGCGATGAGAGAACGAATAGATTTAAGAGTGCTGCAGAAGAAGTGATTCATCCAATCAGCGTCCTTCTCTTCATCAAGCGCGAAAATTTGCACCATGGCAACTAGAGACGGGAAGTCCGACTCATTTCTGCAAATCGGTTCTTTTGAACAGTCCTTTCAAAGAAACGGATCACCTGGGCACTGACATCACTAATGCTACTTTTTTTATCTACATACACGTATTGTTTATTATGTATTTTTTTCTCGAGAGAGTTTAATTAATAAAGACGTTCGTGATAATATTGTGCCCCAGTTCAGTTTGATACAGCTTGTAAAAATAATTACAATCTACATAAAATTCAGTTTTCGAGGAGTTTTATTTCCATGTTATGATGTAATGCTTTTTACTAAACTCAAAAATCAAATCGTAAATGTTTCAATCGATTAATTCAAAAGATCCGACTCGCAAGAACGATTCATCAAAAGATCCGACTCGCAAGAACGATTCATTCAAAAGATCCGACTTGAAAGAACAATTCATTCAATAGATCCGATTCGCAAGAAGGTTCCATTCACGAATCGGTCGACTCTATCAAACAACGGCAAGTAGACAGTGAAGTTTGTGTTTTCTCGGTGATTTTAGTTTAGACAGTCGCAGTCAAAGGACGATGCAATTGGTTTGAGTTGTAACCGCAGCGCTGTCGGTCTCGTGTGAAGTCAGACATGTGTTCTCTCAGGTTTATGGTCATGTATGTGGATGAGTCTGTGGATGTGTTTTACTCAGACGGGCGCAGACTGCAGCTCTCGCCCTGCGGATCTGAGTTCATGATAGAGAGACACATGTCACCCTCTGCACACCCGCTACAGCCCAGAGAGACAGTCAGACAGAGAACAAGATTCGCCATCAGCGAGTATAAGGTACATATCACCTTCTCACCCCATACATGTACTCAAATAGAGCAATACTGTATCTGCATTGCAATTCCGTGGAACATTACATATCTGTCTTCCTGTGTGTGTGTGTGTGTGTGTGTATGTCTAAAGTAGTTTACTGCAGTAAATATGAGTTCACAGTATAAAAAAATAATATATAACATAATTTGTTTTCTCTTGTTTAGACACTGGTACTGAATGCTTTGGCCTTTAGAAACAAGTATGCAACTCATCCATACTTGCCTGAGGAGCTCATAACTGTGGAATTCAACAAGGTTAGACTGTCTTAAAGCTGTAGTTAGGTTTGCTTTTATGATTGAAATCATGTCAGTCCAGCTTAATTTCTCACTTATGCTCTTTTGCTTAACGTAATGCTGATTTGCAGCCGTTCACCAGTGCCATAACTGAGGAGGAGTGGCCCGGGCCTGACTCCTGCACTGCTGGGAGAGATGGAGAGATCACGGTTTGCTCTGTACATGGACATGCCACACTCGTCCTTTCCTCTTCTGGAGAAGAGTTCACAGTGGACTTTATCTGTCGGTCCAGCCAAAATGAAGTAGAGTCGCAGTATCTGCAAGGTCAACACCACAAAAGCACATGTTCATTAAGTAGCTTGTTGTGGAAATCTGCCACGGTTAAGGGTTTAAACCTCTCTGAAGCCTCAGTGGGTGCTCGGATGGACCATCCTGGGTCAGTCGTAAAAGCCCCCAATACGGAAAGACTGCAATCGACAAGTTTGAATTCTGGGAAGGTGGATGCATACACCAGAGTGATCCAGCATTATTCCCGAGCGCTTTACCCACAGAAGTGGACCTATCCTCTGTCGTTAGCATTCAAGCATTGGGAATCACACAAAACTAAAATGAATGCTGTCAATGGGCAAAATGGACGAGGTAACACAAATGGAGAAGAAACTTTTAAAACAGGGCTGAAAACTCAGCTTCCCAAACCTTTGCCTCTAAAGTGTCCCTCTCCTCATCAGCACCGGTGAGGAACGCCAAACAAACACAAAATACAGTCTCGTGTCATCTCTTTCTTTATGAATCTCAGTCTGTCAAGAACAGGTCATATTTCACTCCCAAATAAAAATCAAACAAACTAAAATATGTGTTTTCTCTTAAAGAAATGTATTAAATTGTATATGTTTTTATTAATGTATTTATTTTGGAGTGAAATGTGACCTGGCTTTAAGGAGATTCACCCCTCGTATTTATTCTCATAGAAAAACTCTGTTATTACAATCAGTGTTTGATGTTATGTTGTCGACACTCACGGTATGTTAATGTGATGTTAAGGTGGCGTTATGACACTATGAATCCTGATTTGCTGGAACAGGAAGAGGAAGTCACAGCTGAGCTGGTGAAAGTGGTCTGGTGCAAAGGCATCATATACCGGTGAGTGCTGATTCATTTCATGATCCTACATTAGCACCACAACCTATTGCATCATATTAAATACCATTAATAGTCTAATCACTTTTTGAAGTTGAAAAAATATTTAGCACATTAAGTAAATTATCCGGTCATAACGCCCCAAAAGGAATTGATCATTAATTTAGAAGCACTTTTTAGGAACACATAGGATCAAATAAATCCTCTAAGAATCCAGAATAAGAAAAATATTAGTACTATTTCTTGCGTATGTATTTTTAATTATGATATTTTATTATTCTAATAATACAATTCTGTAATCTTTAAGAATTTGTTGTTGATTAATTAGTTACTTTGTCATTTGTGTCAGTTTTGTCAGTTGACCCAAATGAAAATTGCATCATCATTTATTCACCCTTATGATTTATTCATAAGATTATTATGACTTCCTTTCTTCTGTGGAACATAAAAGAGAAATATCAGGATTAGTGATCGACCGATATTGATTTTTTTTATAACCGATACTGATTATTTGTACGTTTATGTACCCGATAACCGATATGCAGAACCGATATTTATTCACTATTATAAAGTAAATAAATAACAGAGTGAAGTCCATTCTTCACTGTTTTTTCCTCCTTTCAGTCTTTAACAACAACAAAAAACTGTTGAAAATTAACATTCATGTAACATTTTATCTTCAAATTACAACAATAAAAACATTTTATTTATAAAAAGCATCATCAGCAACACTGATATTAACAATAAGCAAAATAATGTCTAATGTGTTCAAATATAAAGGACAGAATCATATCAACTTCATTTAGTTTTACTTAAGAATCATTCAATGAAAGTAAGCTAAACAAACAAAACATCGTATTTTATTGCATTTCTTAACTGCATTTTCATCAGAATTATTAAAATGTTTTTGTCTTCTAAAATAAAACTGCTGACAGCGCGGTTTATCTTTTACACAGTATACTCAAACTGCGATTTGCAGAGATAATAAATAATTAATTTAGATAGAGATGTATTTATTTAGATGTTTTTTGGTGTAATAATGGTTATATAGTAAATGTTAATATAGTTTAGTGTGTTTCAAACAAAGTGAACTTGTATAAAGTTACTGTGATAGCCGTGCTGGAGCTTCTCCTGAGTGAACAGTGTCCACTGCTCCAGGTGTGTGTGTGTGTGTGTCCATGCTCCAGTGTGTGTGTGTGTGTGTGTCCACTGCTAGTGTGTGTGTGTGTGTGTGTGTCCACTGTCCAGTGTGTGTGTTAATGTGTGTGTGTGTGTGTGTGTGTGTCCACTGCTCCAATTGGCTGGGTCAAATGCAGAGAACAGATTTCACTGCTGGTTATACTTGTAAAATTGTGTATGTGACAAAAATATCGGTTTCGGGTTTTTTTCAAAACCGATATCCGTTTATGGTAAAATGCTTAAATATCAGGAAAAATATCGGTCGATCTCTAATCAGAATGACTTATCCAATGAAAGTCAATGGGGTCAAATGTTGTTTGCTTCCCAATGTTCTTCAAAATATCATCTTTTGTGTTCCACAAAAGAACATCTCTCAGAAAAGTGTAGAATGACGTAAGCTTGAATAAATTATTTAAATGTTCTTTTTTCTTGAATGTTGGTAACCAAACAGTTGCTGGTACCCATTGACTTCCATAGTATTTTTTTCCATACTGTGTAAGTCAATGGCTACCGGCAACTCTTTGGTTTCCAACATTCTTCAAAATATCTTTGTATTCAGCAGAAAAAGGAAAACTTAAGGGTATAAATTACAACAGAATTTTCAATTTTTGGGTGAGCTATCCCTTTAAGGACTGCGTATCAAACAAATGAAGTCTATTTGGGACCTAACACTAATGATGTTTTCATTTAATCTCTTTCAGTATAGTAGATGGAGTGATACCGATGGTAGAGATCTCACCTGGTGATGGTTCAGTCATCAGATCTAATGGAGTTCTAGCCAATTACTTCACACATTACAAAGCTGGAGCTGCTCACAGAGATGTAAGACAACTCTGTAATGTGTTTACTTTGACATTCGGGGAATTAAAGGTAGAGTGTATGCATTTACTGTCTGATTCAGAAGATGAGTTGATTTCTGTGTGTTCGCAGGCTGTGGAGTGTGTGTATTACCTGTGTGGTCTCCCACCTGACGTACCGGGTCAGCTGTATTCTGTCCAATCTGTCGTCACACGGGCCAGCAGGTGAGATGAGGTTTACAAGCATACAGCTCCCATCAAACACCAGCAGACAGGATTCACAGGATAGCTGATGTCAAGCTATTCCTAAAACGCTGAGTGCCCTGTCTGTTTATATCTTTCAGCACCTCCCAACTGAACATCAACCTTGAGTCATGATTCACTAAATTAATTTATAGAGTTCAATCACTTGGGGGTGATAACGACACCCAAATTGTTGCTTTGCAATATCGTCAATGCATCACTGTTACTATTGCTCACTCTGAGGGATTTGAACAGTTACTGTATTTTTTAGTTTAAAAAAATAGTGCAGGGCAACGATTAATCGCATTCAAAATAAAATTGTGTACATAAATATACACCGTACACACACATATATTATGTATATATAAAGACATACGTATGTATTAGGGGTGTAAATCGGATGGTTTGTCACGATTCGATATCGATTCTCATACCCAGCGATACGATATTTGCCGATTCCTCACATTTTTTACGATTCGATTCGAAACAGGAGTATATCGATCGACATAACGATATTATCATATTATATACCTATTTTAAACAACCATCTACATTTTTATTAACTCACAAATGTAACCAAAATATATAACATGAACATAAATCTAAAAATGCTACTATGGGCTCAGTGCTAAACATCTTTTCTACAGATAACCAAATTACAAGCAATAGCAGAAAATAAATACAATAGAAGAAAGACACAAGTTCAGTAAACAGAGCTTTTCAGGTTTTTCAGCTCAGTCTAAAATACATTTTCAGGTACGCTACAGAAATGTAATAATCAAATGTAAAATAACTGCATAGTCTTCACTGTATAAATTAAATAGCCTGTAAATTAACAGTTTTTGATGTTACAAAGGTTATTTAGTCAGGAGCAGTGAGCACTTGTATTTTTCTTTGACAGCATTATATTTATTATTAGTTTTCTTTCACTTTAAGAATGAAAGCACAGATTTAATAAACTGATACACATGCCTTTTTTCTCCACTGTTTACATTAAGACATATGCTTTTCTTAACCTACTGTTTACAAGGATATTAGCCAAAACATGCATTTTGATGTAGTTATGTCTGTATTTATTCATCCATGCTCAAAAATGCGGAGGAGAGCTCAATTCAGTATTCGCGCAGAGTTGACGCGGCTGTCTGTGTGCGCGCGCTTCAGATGTGTGCGCAGGAAAGGCAAGGGACCACCTGACACGAAGTGCGTTAGCTCTAGCATTCTTCCCGCTTCAGACAGAGATTAAATAGTGCGCGAGAGAGAGAGAGAGAGAGAGAGAGAGAGAGAGAGAGAGAGAGGGGTGACCGTTGCGTGTGTGAATTAGTCTACCTGCATCTGCGCATCACTACAAAAAATTAAGATTTGAGTTTAGTGATTTAAACAGTAATTTTACCCCCCTCTTTGCTGATTAATATAATGTAGCGATCCAGTATCTAAGCTATTTTATTAATGAAAGTCTGGGCAGCGTTGACAACAAGTTTATGTCCTCCTAAATCGATCTCGAGCTCACAAACCAAAATAATAGACATGATTTTCTCAGGCCATATGTAAAATCAGATGAATAAAGATTATTAAAATGAATAAGTACGGATGACAGTTGATTACAATAATAGTTTAGTTTATTCCCCTCATTAGTAACAGTGTTCTCTGTGGGATAAATAAAGTTAATATTAGTCTTATATTAATAATACTTAATTAACATTGTGATTTATCATCCCTGTTATAGTATTATTCATAAATTTAAAAAACTTTCACCATCTTTCCAAGTTCTGTAACTCAGGTCCAAAAGAAATGTAGAAAGATATACAAAATGAAAACACCAAATGCATTTGTGATCTATTTCCATTTGTTATTTTCAAAAGAGAAATACTGTCATGGATGTTTATAGAACAGAGGTCACCTTTTTAATTTCAATAGGAGAGATGGACTTTTTTTTCTTTAGTATTATTTTTTTGCTGTATTATTGGTTACTGTGTTATTTCTGTTTCAAAAGGCAGCAATAAATAACACTTTAATATCTAAAGAGTGTTTATGTGATTTTATGTTGTGAAATGAATAAATGCATAATAATCGTGAAACCGTGATTATTCCTCAGACTATAATCGTACCAACAAAATCTATAATCGTTGCATCCCTAGTTCGTATACAGTATATATTTAGAAAATATTTACATGTGTATATATTCATGTAATTTATATTATATATAAATATATTTAATATATAAACATAATATATTTTTCTTAAATATATACATGCATGTTTGTGTATTTATATACACTAAACAAAATTATAAAAGCAACACTTTTGTTTTTGCCCCCATTTTCCATGAGCTGAACTCAAAGATCTAAGACTTTTTCTATGTACACAAAAGGCCTATTTCTCTCAAATATTGTTCACAAATCTGTCTAAATCTGTGTTAGTGAGCACTTCTCCTTTGCTGAGATAATCCATCCACCTCACAGGTGTGGCATATCAAGATGCTGATTAGACAGCATGATTATTGCACAGGTGTGCCTTAGGCTGGCCACAATAAAAGGCCACTCTAAAATGTGCAGTTTTATCACACAGCACAATGCCACAGATGTTGCAAGTTTTGAGGGAGCGTGCAATTGGCATGCTGACTGCAGGAATGTCCACCAGAGCGGTTTCCCGTGAATTGAATGTTCATTTCTCTACCATAAGCCGTCTCCAAAGACGTTTCAGAGAATTTGGCAGTACATCCAACCAGCCTCACAACCGCAGACCACGTGTAACCACACCAGCCCAGGACCTCCACATCGAGCATCTTCACCTCCAAGGGCATCTGAGACAGCCACCCGGACAGCTGCTGCAACAATCGGTTTGCATAACCAAAGAATTTCTGCACAAACTGTCAGAAACCGTCTCAGGGAAGCTCATCTGCATGCTCGTCGTCGTCATCGGGGTCTCGACCTGACTGCAGTTTGTCGTCGTAACCGACTTGAGTGTGCAAATGCTCACATTTGATGGCGTCTGGCACTTTGCGGTTCTTCATGGATGAATCCCGGTTTTCACTGTACAGGGCAGATAGCAGACAGCGTGTATGGCAGATGGCAGACAGCGTGTATGGCGTCGTGTGGGTGAGCGGTTTGCTGATGTCTACGTTGTGGATCGAGTGGCCCATGGTGGCGGTGGGTTTATGGTATGGGCAGGCGTATGTTATGAACAACGAACACAGGTGCATTTTATTGATGGCATTTTGAATGCACAGAGATACCGTGACGAGATCCTGAGGCCCATTGTTGTGCCATTCATCCACGACCATCACCTCATGTTGCAGCATGATAATGCACGGCCCCATGTTGCAAGGAATCTGTACACAATTCCTGGAAGCTGAAAACATCCCAGTTCTTGCATGGCCAGCATACTCACCGGACATGTCACCCTATTGAGCATGTTTGGGATGCTCTGGATCGGCGTATACGACAGCGTGTTCCAGTTCCTGCCAATATCCAGCAACTTCACAGCCATTGAAGAGGAGTGGACCAACATTACACAGACCACAATCAACAACCTGATCAACTCTATGTGAAGGAGATGTGTTGCACTGCGTGAGGCAAATGGTGTCACTGGTCACACCAGATACAGCCAAGTATCACTTTTTATTTATCTTCTTTCTTACTGCTTGTTTCACTTCTGTTTTAGTTTTTATAACCATTTCTTACTATGTGTAAGTTGTTGTTTGTTAGCATGTGTGTTTGGCACTATGCTATGGATAAAAGCGTCTTCTAAATGACTAAAACGTAAAAAAAAGTAAAGATACTGACTGGTTTTCGGACCCCCCCAATACAGTAAAACTGCACATTTTAGAGTGTCCTTTTATTGTGGCCAGCCTAAGGCACACCTGTGCAATAATCATGCTGTCTAATCAGCATCTTGATATGCCACACCTGTGAGGTGGATGATTATCTCGGCAAAGGAGAAGTGCTCACTAACACAGATTTAGACAGATTTGTGAACAATATTTGAGAGAAATAGGCCTTTTGTGTACATAGAAAAAGTCTTAGATCTTTGAGTTCAGCTCATGAAAAATGGGGGCAAAAACAAAAGTGTTGCGTTTATAATTTTGTTCAGTGTATATATATGTACATAATATATATACACAGTACACAACATATAATATGTACACAAAAACGTTTATTTTGGATGCCATTAATCGTTGCCCAGCACTACTAAAAAATAAGATTTTTATTCAGTAAGGATCCATTAAATTGATCAAAATTACAGTAAATAATTTTTTAATGTTACAAACTATTTATATTTCAAATAAATGCTATTCTTTTGAACTTTCTATTCATCAAGGAATCCTGGTCTCCACAGTAACATTAAGCAGCACAACTGTTTTAAACATTGATGATAATAAAAGTAAATGTTTCTTGAGCAGCAAATCAGCATATTGATATAATTTCTGAAGGATCATGTGATATTGAAGACTGGAGTAATGATACTGAAAATTAAACTTTGCATCACAGGAATTAATTACATTTAAAAATATAACAGTTATTTGAAATTGCAATAATATTTCACAGTACTACAGATTTTACCGTATTTTTTATCAAATAGATGAAGCCTTGATGAGCATAAGAGACTTCGCTCAAAAACATAAAAAAACCCAAGTTTTGAACAGTAGTGTATATTTTGTGTTTTCCACAAACTTGCATATATTACTATTTTTGTATTATTTCATTAGGCTTCTGAAATGCTTCATGCAGGCCAGAAGCTCCCTGAGGTCCCCGCTCTCTCTGTACTGCTGGAACGAGGTGCGTGTGATATCCTTCTGATGAATACTCGCTCTGTCCGCTGTGTCAGTGTATATGGATGTGTATGACGGCAACGGTTCTGTCTTCAGCAGGCTGCGGGCTGTGAATGTGTGCGTGTGGTTCAGGAGGTGACGGTGGCAGGTACAGGATATTTTAAAGCGCTCTCAGACGGGACTGTCGAGGTCTTGTTTCTGGATGGAGTTCGAGCGCAGATGATGTGGAAATCTGACACACATACACCTGCACAGGTACGTCACGCATGTTCTTCATTAAAATACACAGGAGACAATACCCTATTCCTGATAATGAATCAACTCGCCAAACTGCCTGATTATCTTGCACATTTGATCAGCTTTTCTCTAGTTAAAGAGTTGAAACATTTTGATAAGTGTACAACCATTAAAGGTGCACTGTGTAATATTTAGGATGATCTATAGAGAGAAATGCAATATAATATACATAACTACGTTTTCAGAGGAGTATAAAGACCTTACTTAATGAACTGTTATGTTTTTATTACCTTAGAATGAGCGATTTATAACTACATATACCGCGGGTCCCCTCACATGGAAGTCGCCATCATGTTTCTACAGTAGCCCTAAACGGACAAACTGCTCTACAGAGCGCGTATCGTCACTATGTTGTTCTCGCGAAAAATCTTAGCCCTGTATCGGCCACCGTAGCTTCTCTAAAGGGAGGGGTGAGCGGGGGACTGAGCCGTTGGTTGCAATTCGCAAACTCAACCGCTAGATGGCGCTAAAAACTACACACTGCACCTTTAAAATCCTAAATTTGAAGCGTGGTGACGCTAGGTTCCATTTATTTAAATACTCAAACTAAAATTCAACAAATTGTTTGCAACGTTGTGCAAGCATGTTCACAGAAGTGCAGTGCTGCATGGTGTTTTTCCATCATATAAAATTATGTAATTTATAAAATAATATTAATAATAATTTGATATGATTTATTAATATGATACATTTTAATAATAATATGATTTATTACCATGTATGGTTGTTTTGTTGCACATAAGTGATAATTAAATATAATTTTTCCTTGTGATAATTTAGTGAAAAACTCTTTTTAAAAACGATTTTCTATTTTACGGTTATTTAATTTTCTTAAATTTTACTGCATGTAACATTTTATGTATGCATTTTTTTTTGGTAAATGTCCCAGTCCTAGTTGTTCAGCATGTCACATGTTTAGTTTTCTTATGTATTTGTGATGTCAGTTTGGAGAAATGGAGCAGAGACTCAAGACAGAAACCAGACCGTCTCACAGGTGGTGCCAGCTCAGTTTGCCAGATGGGCACCAAACTCTTGTCCAAGTTGAGACAGACCAAACTTATCAAAGGTAAAGAGATGATGTAATATTCAATATACCAATTGCTTATGAAAATCCTTAATTAGTATTTTTTTTCATCTCTGTCTCAGGTATGTGTCTGTAGTAGTGCAGTGGTGTGACTGGGTAAAACAGATAGATCAGAGCATGAGTGCAGTGGGTGTGGCTCTCTCAGACTCCGCCCATTCTGACACACCTCAACCAATAACACGCAGGTATTAAGGAACTCTTCTAGTCATTTGCATCACTTGACCTGGAAGATGCATATCAGTCACTCTTAAAGGGATAGTTCACCTAGAAATGTCATTCAAAACAAGTATGTTTTTCCATGGAATGCAAAGATTAATGTCCAGGGTTTGCTTTTCTATATAGTGCAATGCACGGAGGTTGGTAACAAAAATCATGTTTGTTGCTATACAAAGTTTTACACAGAAAACTTGATTATTTATGATTTCCTACACAGATCTGTTGTTTCTGAGCTGGAAAAGATCAAGAGGTTTAACTGTATCCTTTTTCTGTGAGGTAATGTGACTCTGTTGGTGTGGAAGCTGATTATTGAGAGCAGGAGTAGATATTTCTTTAACACAATCCACCAGTTTTGTTGGAGAACAGCCCCGTGCTGCGTCCTACAGGAAGGTCTTTGAGCTGTGAGCGTTCTTCTGACCAACCTGAGATCAAACTCACAGAGAACTGCATCTCTGAGGCTCTGCAGAAAACCTCCAAAGCCATACAGGACATTGACAGACTCTTATCAGACAGACCGGAAGATTGTATGCAGACATATTCAGGGAAATAAAAAATTTTCTGTAAGGGCCAGACATACACAAAACTCACTAAACCTGTCAAGAACATGCCTGGGTCATATTTCACACCAAAACTTAGCAAGAAATTATATATTATTGTACATGAAATAAAAAAGGCTTGTTTTTTTGTGCACATTTGCCCCAATTCCTATTTTTCTAATACTAAAAAGTATTTAGAAAACACACACACACACACACATATATATATATATGCATATACGTGTGTGTGTGTGTGTATTTTGTACTGGCTTTATCACTTTTGAGAATAATTGTAAAATAAATTGAAAGTGTGATTAATTGTTATGAAAATTATTTGTCAGAGAAAAGAGCAGGCTTAATTTTCTCGCAAAATTGTATTTAGAATTATATACTAATATAATTATAATAAATTTTTAGAATAATTCTATAATGTGATTTATATTTTGTAATGTTCTTTTGATTTTGAGGTAAAAAGCTTTATTTTTGAAAGATTCATATTCAAGGTTAATTGTCCTTGTTTTAGATTCCATCATGACTGGCTTTCATAAAAACACACATATTTTTCCGACTCTTATCCAGTTAAATCATTTTTCAAGTCAATTCAAGTCAAGTAGCTTATTGTCATTCCGCTACATGTGTGGACATACAGTGAAACGAGATTGTGCCTCACAGGACCACGGTGCTAATTAATACAATATACAACACGAAGTAAAACTATAAACCTATAAACAACTAACCTACTGCAGCTTTGAAGATATGCATGTATAAAAGTGGTTACATACATAAACTAAAAAAATAATAATAATAAAAAATACAAACTGACAACTTACAATTCAAATACTGTAATTTAAATTAAAAAAGAAGACATTCAAGCAGCTTGGAAAACAGTTAAGATGATTTGTGGTGCATGATCCAGTAAACATACATACATTACAGCCCTTTTGTGGGATATGTAATGGTGTGTGAAAGTGTCTAGTGCATAGAGGCGAGTTTTTCAGTGGCTTGTGCAGGCCTTACCTGTGCGTAGCACACTTGAATTGCAAAAAATAACAGTTTTTCCTGTGATTGGTAAGGTGGGGGGTATCCATGTTTCAGGATTAGGGGTTTGTTTGGGGTTTCAGAGAGGGGCGGTGTGATGTGAGTTCAGGGCTCTCAACCTGGGGGAAAGGCTTTGAGCATGCGGAGCGGGCTCTTATTCCGGTACCGTCTACCTGAGGGAAGCTGGAAAAAAGCTGCTTTTTGGTGAAAGTTTGTTTAGTCATCAGTTTTCCCATTCTTTCAACCGCACTCCTTGAAAAGCCTGATAACCTAGAGACAGTAGCTCCAGCGCATGCATCATCATCATCATCGTTTGCTTTAACACTGCTGTTTGTGAAACACTTGTGTGGCGTTCTGAATTCTGACCTTCAGAGGGAATTGTTGAGGCCCAGCAGGCTTAATTTATTGATGAGCTGTTGTGGGATTATTGGTATTATGAAGTATGAACAGCATTTTAACATAGGAGTCTTTATTTTCTAGGTGGGTAAGAGCCAGGTGGAGGGTGGAGGAAATTGCATTATCCGTAGAGCTGGTGGTATGCAAACTGGAGCGGATGAGTGTGTTGGGGAGGCTGGTTTTGATGTTGTGCATGACTAGCTCTCAAAGACCATTATGAGTCAGTTGTGTTGTTTCTCGCTCTGAAAGTCCAAGCATAAGAGTGTGGTTTCTCGCTGATGTTAAGCCTGACCCCAGATCAGGGTCGTGATGCTCGATTATAGTAATGGAAACATGCATTTCCTCTGGGTGTATTTGTGATTCGCACCATTTTCAGAGTCACTTTACTCGTATACGCACACTTATGTGCTGGCGGGGTGAGTTTGCATGGAAATTTGGCTGATTTATTTAAACGAGTGTCATTTATTATGATTTTTCAGGTTGCTGTTGATGATTTATTCTTGATTATACTTGAGTTGGCAGATGCAATAATAGGAATAGTGATTTGATGCTTGTGGATTTTATTATTAGGATTGATAATTATGTGATAAGAATCAAGAAGCAATAATATCGATCATATAGCTGCATTTTGTAGAAGCAGAAAATTCTGTGTTTTTCACGCTTGTGAACATACAGTACAGCGTGACTAGTGTAAAGGCGGAAACCTAAAGGTGTGAATATGCACAGTTTCACAGTTTTTTTTTACATTTTCAACATGTTTTGTCAGCAGCCTGCTTAAGAGGGGTTTGTATATTGCTCCTTAATTATAATATTAATAAATATAGTAATTTATATATTTTGTGTTGACTGCAAAGCTTGCTACAGTGCTAGGATTTTGTGTTTGGCTGTGTTCGTGGCTTTAGCATTGCTACACTCTTAAAAATAAAAGTTTTTTGGTAGTTCCATGAAGAACCTTTAACATCCAACAAATGTTGTTCACACTAAAAAAAATGTTGTTTTTTAAGAACTGATTGCCGGAAGTTTTTGGGGGAATTACTGTCTGCAGTTTATGCAGCTTATGGTCTTTTTACGTGACTTTTTAAAAACAAACAAATTCATTACACTGCTTTGACTATATCACAATTGCAATTTTATATTTTAAACTAATCTCAAAATTATAAAAAAAAATACCTAAAATTATATATATTTTTTTTCAACTGAATCAGGTTTCCATAAGCCCCTCTCTCATTTACTGTAAGTTTATCTGATTATTTTGCTACATGATTTGACGTGCCATTGGCTTCAAACGTGGGGTGAGATATTGAGTTATGTAGTGTTAAAGGATTAATTCATATTTTTTTAAATTTGTAAATAAAACAATGATTATTGGAGTACATTTTACTAGAAAAACATTGCAGTCTTTCTACTTAATTTTTTTTTGTTTAATTCAAAGTCTTACTTGCATTTCCTCGTAATAGTGAAATGTACTAGCAATTTCTGAGTTAAAATAGTTTCTACACTAAATTTTTATCAGCATATTTAAAACCAAACTTGTATCTGTTACCATTAGTTAATTCACCATGAACTAACATGAACACTGTACGATTGTATTTTCATTCAAAGATGATGCTGTAAAACAATATTGCTCAGTTAGTTCATGAATTAACTGATGTTAACAAACGAGACCTTGTTGTAAAGTGTTTCTAATGTTTATGTTTGACTTTTTAGGCCAGTTTCACTAATGTACAATCCCTGATGTCTCATTTTAATTCACTGGCTGGTGAAAGTCCGTTTTCCCGACCTGCTCAGAACAATCAATTTGGCAGCGCCGGGAATCATGAGCAGAATCCTGTGTTGATCCACAAGCCGGCGAAACTCAAACCTGTGGACATGAATAAAGGCGCAGGCACCAAGCCTTTGCCTAAACCTCTCTTGGTCAAACCCAACTTCACGGTTAACCCTATGGAGGCTAGATTCAATCCTCCAGTTTCTAGCAGCAAGACCAGTAGTGACTCGAGAAGTGATGCTGTTGGAGTGAAGCTGCCCAACAGAGGGAAACAGGAGAACGCTTATACACAAGCCCCCAATGGAGCTGGATCCCAGAGTCCTGCCAGACCGCCTATTATGCAGAAACCCCTTCTTCATGAACAGAGCTCTACAGCACCGGAAACCACTACTGGTGATTTGTCAGTGCCGAAAAAGAAGCCTCTTCCCGGTTTGTTTGTTTTAGGAAAGTGTCCCGCCAAACCACAGAGACCTCCGCTAGTTAACCTCAACAAGTTCAGAGGGAACGGTAAGATACGCACCTCCATGATGAAGCTTATTTAAGTGTTTTTATTCAGATGAGAAAGATTCCATTATTTGTAAATGACTGGAATAATGTAAACACCCAAAATACCAGTAAGATTTTGGACACATTACTGTTCAAAGATTTGGGGTCAAAGATTTTTTGTATTTTTGGCTGTTCAAGGCTGTATGCATTTGGTCAAAAGCACAGTAAAAAAAACGTAATATTGTGATAATATTTATTTTATTTGAATATATTTTCAAATGTAATTTATTAATGTGATCAAATCTGAATTTTCAGCATCATAACTCCAGTCTGGAGTCACATGATCCTTCAGAAATCATACTCATATGCTCAAGAAACATTTCTGATTATTACCAATGTTGAAAACGGTTTTGCTGCTTAAGATTTTTGTGGAAACTGTGACAATTCTTTAATGAATGAAAAGTTCAAATGAACAGCATTTATTTAAAGCATGAATCATTTGCAACATTAAAGTCTTTACTGTAATTTTTTATCCATACATTGCATCCTTCCTGAATATTAATATTAATTTGTTAAAAAATAAAATCTTACTGACCTCAAACTTTTGAATAGTAGTTTAAATCACATTTGAAATGTCACTGCGTTGCATTATTATTGCACTACAGGTGCATCTCAAAAAATTTGAATATGGTGAAAAAAAGTAAATTTTGTTTTGTAACTTATTTAAAAAAAGTGAAACTTTCATACATTTTAGATTCATTACATGTAAAGTAAAACATTTAAAACGTTTTTTGTTTTAATTTTGATGATTCGAGCTTACAGCTAATGAAAATCAAAAATCCAGTATCTCAATTTTAGAATATTTACATTTGAGTTTCAATAAATGACCATCCATACAGTATACATTGTGGGTATCTCTTGTTCTTTGAAACCACAATAATGGGGAGCACTGCTTGACTTGGCAATGGTCCAGAAGACGATCATTGACACAAAGAGGGTAAGTCACAGAGGGTCATTACTGAAAGGGGTCATTACACAGAGTGCTGTATCAAAGCATATTAAATGCAAAGTTGACTGGAAGGAAGAAATTGGGAAGGAAAATGTGCACAAGCAACAGGGATGACCGCAAGCTTGAGAATACTGTCAAGCAAAGCCGATTCAAACACTTGGGAGAGCTTCACAAGGAGTGAACTGAAGCTGGAGTCAGTGCATCAAGAGTCACCACGCTCAGACATCTTCAGGAAAAGGGCTACCAAGCCACTTCTGAAACAGAAACATCGTCAGAAGCATCTTACCTGGCTAAGGAGAAAAAGAACTGGACTGTTGCTCAGTGGTCCAAAGTCCTCTTTTCAGATGAAAGTAAATTTTGCTTTTCATTTGGAAATCAAGGTCTGGAGTCTGGAGAAGACTGGAGAGACACAGAATCCAAGTTGCTTGAAGTCCAGTGTGAAGTTTCTGAAGTCAGAGATGATTTGGGGTTGCCGTGACGTCTGCTGGTGTTGGTGCCTTGTGTTTTATCAAGTCCAAAGTCAATGCAGCCGTCTACCAGGAGATTTTGGAGCACTTTATGCTTGCATCTGCTGACAAGCTTTATGGAGATGCTGATTTCCTTTTCCAGCAGGACTTTAACACCTGCCCACACTGCCAAAAGCACTTCCAAGTAGTTTGCTGACCATGATATTACTGTGCTTGATTGGCCAGACAAACATGCCTGACCTGAATCCATCTGGAATCTATGGGATATTTTCAAGAGAAAGATGAGAAACAGTGGATCCAACAATACAGACGAGCTGAAGGCTGTGCCACAGGCTGATCGCTTCCATGCCACACCTCACTGATGCTGGAGTTTGTGCTAAAGGAGCCCCGACTGAGTGCATAATGAATATACTTTAAAGAACTTGAACTTTTCTGTTTTGCAAAGCCTTTTTTTGATTGATCTTGGGAAATATTATAATATTTTGAGATACTGGATTTTTGACTTTCATGAGCTGTAAGCTCTAATCATCAAAACTAAAACAAAGAAACTTTTGAAATATTTTACTTTACATGTAACGAATCTAGAATATATGAAAGTTTCACTTTTGAAATAAGATAACATTTTTGGAGATGCACCTTTATATATCAAAACAAGTATAATTTATTTAAAAAAATACATTCCACAAAATGTTTTAGAGATGAAACAATAAAAATAAACAACATTTGAGATCACATCACAATAAAAAAGACAAATTCTATTTTGCATAATTAAAATGAATCCTATAGTAGGACCATTCAGGATTTTTGTGTTATTTTCACAATAATTAAGCACATTTTTTTCTGGTTCTGGTGGTTTGATGTGTTATGAAGTGTGTCCAAATGCTTTCTGGGCCTTATACATTATTGTCTAAACATCCAAAATCTATTTCCCTAAATTGTGAATTAAAACCAAAAAAAATAATACATATACACACTTGTTTCTTCATGTTCTGTTTCCATCTGCTGGTTCATCAGTATCCAACACCAGCAGCCCTGAGGAGAAGTTCTCCCTCCCTCCTCCTCCGCCTCCTGAACGCCTGTCAATCACATCTGTGACTCCACCCACACTACCACCACCAGACTTCACCTTTCCACCTGCTCCCCCGCCGATGTGAGCGATCCCTTTATGAGATGCATTTAAAAACGCCATCAATAATCATTCTGGAGATTTGCATGTCATTGCAATACAATAAAAATATAGAAATATAAAATACTTTACAAAACAGTAGTATGAAATAATTATTACTTATTTATATTAAAACATTGTTCTGTAGTAATACGATGGGGTTGTACTAATGAAGTACCTTGGAGTGGAATATGAGTAAAAAAATACACATGCTGTTGTACATGAATATGGTAATTTGTTCAGTGCAATGGTAAAATAATATATTATAAAAGACCCAGTAATATTTGCATTACCACAATTCTAAGCTCATTGTATGAGTTCATAATTTCATAGTATTACCACCCTGATATTGTACAATGTAGCACAGTTTATTTGTGTGAGGGAATGCAATGGTTTAATTGAATGTTTTACTATTTAGAAAAGGATGTGAAGTTGCAATTTAAAAGTAAGCTTGTGTTTCCTGTGTAACGTGTGCTTCTTCTGTTGTGAACAGGGATGAGGAGGGTTATTATGATGATACGGACATCATGAGCCGGACGGAGACGTCACTAGGTGCCATTCACAGAGAACTTATTTAATATTAATGTTTGACATACAGTGACTATCTGGATACCTAATGTCTGAATGCCATTATCTTACAAAATATCAAAGCTGGTGACCTACATTTAAAGCAAGAGAACGTATGTGCAATTATCACATGCAATCATATTTAGACATTAGGTGTGACTTCCTCTATCATTGGTGCTGAGGTTTGTACTCACGAAGTCTCTTTTCTGTTTTAGGTAAAAGCAGCCATGACCCCGAGGTAAAGATGAAATGTTCATTGTGTTTACTTGCACCGTATATAAACGGACATCTCTTTAGAGATGTTTTTAAATAGCATAACATATCACTGCTGAGACACTTCTGCAAAAGAATCAGCATCTCAAAAGGAAATGAGATCGTTAACAACACAGTCTGATTATAATGGACTGAAGAAAACTGTAGTGAGCAGAAGGACACTGTTTACAGTTCATTGGTTTTACAAAGCCAGTGATGATTGTGTTATTTGTTAATTATGTAGGAGTCAGACGAGGACATGTACGAGGATCTTGAACACAACTGGTAAGAATATAAATCTAATGTATGAGTATTAATTAATTTACTGTTGGTCATAATATTTAGTGATTTGAGCAAACCCCTGAACCAAAGTATTAATTTTCACTTGTCCTTCACCGTTACTTTAAGTAATTTCAACAAACTTGTGAACCAGCCACCCTAGCATCGTAATAGCATGTTTTGCACAGGCAAATGCTGCTCACATTATCTTCAGAAAGTGTTGTTGGTTAGTCTTTAGTAAAGGCTGCAAATCAGTTGGGCTCAAATGCATGATGATTAATGAAAAAAACATTACGAAAAGAAGGAAAACGCACTCAAAATTCTGCTAATGGAAAACCCTCCTCCACAGGCCAGAAAACAACAAAGAACCAAAAGAAGAAAAGACGACAAAAGAATCAAAAGAACTAAAGAAAAAGATGGAAAAAGAAGAGAAGAAACGCTTGGAGCAGGAGAAGAAAGAGAAGAGAGAGAGAGAGAGAAAGGAACAGGAGGCCAGGAAAAAGTTTAAAGTAATCACAAACAGCTCAGTTTATGTTTGTGAATCTCCACAAAACTGCCTGAGACATATTTCACCTCAAAATCTAAATTGATATTTTATTTCACATAAATCAAAGATATATATAGTCATGGCCAAAAATATCGGCACCCTTGCAATTCTGTCAGAATATGCAACCCTTCTCTCAGAAAATTATTGCAGTTGCAAATGTTTTGTTACTCGCATGTTTATTATTTATTTGTTTGCATTGGAACAACAGAAGAAAAGTCAAATCTGATACAATTCCACACAGAACCCAAAAAAATGCACTGGACTAAATTATTGGCACCTTAACTTAATATTTGGTAGCACCCCCTTTGGATGAAAATAACTGAAATCAGTCACTTCCTGTAAGCATGAATGAGTTTCTTACACCTCTCTACTGTAATTTTGGACCACTCTTCTTTTGCAAACTGCTCCAGGTCATTCAGATTTGAAGGATGCCTTCTCCCAACCGCTGTTTTGAGATTTCTCCACAGGTGTTCTCTGGGATTCAGATCTGGACTCATTGTTGGCCATTTCAGGACTCTCCAGCGCTTTGTGTGTAACCATCTCTGAGTGCGTTTTGAAGTGTGTCCTGCTGGAAGACCCATGACCTCTGGTGGAGACGCAGCTTTCTGACACTGGCCACTACATTGCGCCCCAAAATTATTTGGTAATCATCAGATTTCATGATACTGTTCACACAGTCAAGGCATCTAGTGCCAGAAGCAGCAAAGCAACCCCAAAACATCTCCACCATGTTTGACTGTAGGGACTGTGGTCTTTTCTTTAAAGGCCTCATTTCTTTTTCTGTAAACAGTGCCATGATGTCCATTACCAAAAAGCTCTACTTTTGTCTCATATGTCCACAGTACGTTCTCCTAGAGGGATTGTGGTCTTGTCACATAAGCTTTGGCAATCTCCAGTCTTGCTTTCTTTGTGTCAGCAGTGGTGTCCTCCTACCATTGCGTCCCTTCTCATTCAGATGGCGACGGATAGTGTAGCTGACACTGTTGTACCCTGTGTCTGCAGATCAGCTTGATTGGATTTGTTTGGAAGTTAATCAGGGTTCTTTATCCACCATTCAAACAATCCTTCATTGTAATTTTGCTTTTCCGTCCACGTCCAGGGAGGTTAGCTACAGTGCCATGGGCTGTACACCTCTTGATGATATTGCGCACAGTGGACACAGGAACATTAATATCTCTGGAGATGGACTTGTAGCCTTGAGATTGTCCAGGTTTTTCCACAATCCAATATTTTCCTCTCAAATCCACAAACAACTCTTTACACTTCATTCTTTTCTCCATGCTCAGTGTGACACACAACACAAAGTTTGAGTCAACTTTTCTCCATTTTAACTGGTTGCATGTGTGATTACTATATTGCCCACACCTGTTACTTGCCACAGGGTGTCTAAATACAAATTACAGGAGTATCACATGCTTGAAAAGCAATTATTCTTTTAATTATTATATTAAGGTGCCAATCATTTTGTCCAGGCCATCTTTTAGTTCTGTGTGAAAGTTTATCAAGTTTGACTTTTCTTCCCTGTTTTTTTGTGTTGTTGCAGTGCAAACAAAAACAATAAGCACGTGAATACCAAAACATTTGCCATTGGAACAATTATCTGAGAGAATTGCAAGGGTGCCGATATTTTTGGTGTGTGTGTGTGTGTGTGTGTGTGTGTGTGTGTGTGTGTGTTTATATATACACACACACACACACACAAGGTTGGGCAATGAAGCTTAAACATCACGTTTTAGACCATAATAATTTATTAGCATGATGTAGAGCCTCCTTTTTAGGAGTGATGTCTTGGGAGTGACAGATACAATGTATTTTTAAGCAACATGAGATTTTGCTTAAAACAAGTAAAATGGTCTGCCAGTGGGGTAAGTAAAATATTATTAAAACAAGATTATTTTACTTCTTTTAAGCAAAATGTACTTAATTTAGTTTTTTTCCCTGGAAACCAGACTGAATATCTTACATCACTTTGCTTATCTAGTAAATGCATCTTGATTTAAGAATTGTTTTATATTTTAACTAGAAACAAGACACAAATACTAAGTAAGATAAGCCTTTTTTTGCAGTGTTTGTAGTTTATGGCAGTGATGCACATCAAGCATAGCAGGGATTGGCATATTGCAGGCCAAACCGTTACTGATCCACCCCATGCTTTACTCTGGGCATGCGATAGTCCGAGTGGTAAGCCTCTTTAGGGCTTCTCCACATCATAACTTCCCCGGATGTGGGAAAGACAGTGAAGGTGGCCTCATCAGAGAACAGTTTGGCATTGACACAAATGACTAAAGGTTGGCTATAGCAGCTCATCCATTATTTTTGACCCTGTGAAGTTCACGGCAAACAGTTTTAGTTGAAACAGGAGGGTCGAGATGCACATTTAATTCTGCAATGATTTGGCGAGCTATGTTTTTTATATATATATACTTTTTCCCCGAACATCCCTTTCGAACAGTTTTCTCTTGCCTCGACTGTTGGATGTGGTTGGTCTTTTGTGGTGGTATGCTGACATTACCCTGGATAGCGTAGCTCAAATTCAAGCGAAAGCAAAGACTCAAGACTAACAATTTTTCCTTTTTTAAACTGATATGTTTCCCATTATGTTGTGTGGATTGCAGGGTTTTATATACAATGCTGGGGGTAATGCATAACAAGTGACGTGAGTTATGTAATCAGATTACTTTTTTTCAAGTAACTACTAAAGTAATGCATTACTTTAAAATGAACACAAAAATAGCTGAGTTTGTTTTCCCATTTATTCACTGACCGCTCTCCTGTCCCCATGTTGGTGCAGAGGCACTTCCTTCAGCCTGAGGCGTTTTCATTTGACTTTTGGTGTAATAGGCCTTTACAATTGCCAAAAAATATAACCTTTTGGGTTTTTTGTTATTAAAAACTAATTTAGCAAGCTCAGCTCAGGTGACAAAAAGTAATGCAAAAGTAACGTAATGCATTACTTCCCATAAAAAGTAACTAAGTAACAAGATTAGTTACTTATTTTATTGGAGTTACGCAATATTGTAATGCATTACTTTATAAATAACTTTCCCAAACACTGTTTATGTTATATACTCTCTGTGTTTATGTTTATATTTATATGTTGATCATGAAGGAAAATTATATATTTATATACCTATGAATATTAACTATATATTCTGTTTATGTGAAATATAATATAAATCTTGATTTTGAGGTTAAATGTGTCCCCAGATATGTTCTTGACAAGTACATGTATAGATGTATTAATACTATGGGCAAAACTCATAAATACTGAGTTTGGGTCAAATGTAATGCCTCTCTCTCTTTCTAAATAATTTTCATTCTATGCATTACATTTTAATTTATTTATGCATGCATGCAAAAACAAGACCCCGAACTCATAGACATCGTTGATCATTTTATTCAACATTACATATTGTTGTACTGGAATAACCTATTGTATATGCATTTATTATAAAACCCAGACACCTCGAGCTCATAGACATGTGCAACTATAATTTAGTTTATTACAAAACAACAGTTACATAATTGTAACTGAAAAAACTATATGTGAATGTGTAATATGTGTTTTCATTTATTATATTATTTTGTGACCCAGACTCACTTTTCTCGAGTTTCTCCCGTAGACATTTTGTAACTGTAAGTTTGTTGCATTGTGTAAACATGTTTATTTATTATTTCTTTCATTATTTTTAATACAAAGAAGTGACGGTGACTGTAAGAAACATGCATCATTGCTGATTGTGCTCTGATAGATCAAGGGTCCTATTGTGGTGCTTGAAAAGGTGAAGGTCAGTGTGGATCACAAGGGAGGAAAGAACAAGCTTCCACTGAAGCAGGGAGAGAGCATTGAAGTTGTGCGCAAAACCGAAAACCCAAAGGACTATTGGCTCGTCAGAAACCCTGAAGGCCACTGTGAGTTACTCTACTGCACTGGATTTACATCACAAAGAATTCAATAATGTCTCGCATGCTGACAAGAGCTGAACATGCTCGCCCTATATTAGGCTGCAGCTTCCTCTTTGGCTGCTCATGGCCAGCTGCTATTTTGACTTTGTGCTGGTGTGTTTTTCATGTAGATGGTTTTGTGAAGCCTGACACTCTAGATGTTGTGAGAAGCACACCGGACGGACAGGAGGTGTATGATGATGTGGGCGCAGAGGATCACGTCAACAAGTAAGAGAGTAACTTAAAGATTATTAACATTATTCAGGTTGAATTGTTATTTATATATTTTAACTAAAAACATCTCTTTTTTCAGTCTACCAGATGGTAAGCCATTGCATTATATATTTCATGAATATGAATTAAATCACATTGCAATCATGTGAGTGTTCAATGAAGGAAATGACCCCCCCCCCCCCCCTCTCACTGTTCACGACTTCCAGCAGCTGAATGTGATGATGATATTTATGATTGTCCAGATGATCCACAAGCTGATTTCAGGTGATTCATGTTCAAAAGCATCTAATACTGCACAAATACTGGTATATTCATACAAACAATTAAGGCATCAATTTTCTGTTTTAATTTTTTTATATATCAACTTCCATGCTCAGCGTTTAAGGTGCAGCAAGATTTGTAATGTCTTTGAAAGAAGTCTCTTATGCTCACTAAGACTGCATTTATCTGATAGAATATACTGTATTTTTATTGTATTTTTGAGTAAATAAATACTATCTTTGTGAATTAATTTAATTTATATTTTATATAATATTGTGAAATATTATTACTATTTAAAATAGCTGTATTTATTTGAATTCATTTAAAAAATATAATTTATTTCTGATATGGAATTTCTGAATAAAACAAATATTAATTGAATTAAGTAAATTAAACAAATAATTTTTATTTTAATATTTATTTTTAAATTTAGTGATTTTGAGCTTGTCATAAATGTTATTTAAATATTTACATTTAAAATTATATTGTTTATCAATTTATAATGTTTCAAAATGTATATTAAAAAAATATAATATAATAATAAAAAAATGTATATTGAACATATACTTGTTTATAAATACATGTGCGTGTATTTTATACATTTTATAAAATAGTATATTCATTTATAGTATATTTATAAAAAGTACATTGTGTCATATTTATATATATATATATGTATAATATAAAAAAAAAAACGAATCTGTGTAAATTCCATGCTGATAGATGACGGTTTGAGTAAATGAGTATTATTTAAAGCGTGTTTTAACCAGAAGCTCGTATATTGCCGCCGTCTGCTGTAATGTTGCTGTTATTTTACAGCTCTCCACTTCCACCTCCTCCAGACCCCACTGCACTTAATGGTGTGTGTGAGTAATACTGTATTCTAACTATACATTCATACAATATATGAATTTAATATAAGCACAGAAATATGGATAATCTAACAGCACTGGATTTATTTAACATTCAGAAATGCATAAAATATACTATCATTGGTTGCTTGTATTTAATGGTCAAGAACATTGCATTGATTCTCAGAGAATACAAAAACGTTTATCTTGAGTGCAGTGTTGCTGCTTTGGATCAATGCATCTCTCATATTCATAAATGTTGTAAATGATCCATGAGCCTGTCTGTCCAACAGGTGCCACTGATGAGACATATGATGACATTATTCCAGCAGACTTCCCTCCTCCTCCATTTCCTAACAGGTTACAGAGCGGACACTCACTTTCATTTTATCATTGTTTTTTTTCATATTATTTTAGTAAGAGAAATTGTTAAGTGCCCTTTCCCATGAATCTTTAATATTTTAGCAAGTAACTTTTAAACTTTGGCAAGTCATTATTTTACACAACTGTCCAAAAGTTTGAGTCGGTGAGATTTTTTCTTATGCTCACCAAAGCTGCATTTATTTGGCAAATATAGTAAAACAGAATATTTTGAATATTTTTATATCATTATATCTTTATGGAAACTGATATTTTTCAGTATTCTATGATGAATAGAAAGAAAAAACAATACATTATTACTAGGGGTGTAAATCGGATGGTTCGTCACGATTCGATACGATATCGATTCTCATACCCAGCGATACGATATTTGCCAATACCTCAAAAAATGATACGATTCGATTCGATACAGGAGTATATCGATCGATATTATGATATTATATACCTATTTTAAACAACCATCTACATTTTTATTAACTCACAAATGTAAGCCAAAATATATAACATGAACATAAATCTAAAAATGCAGCTATTGGCAGTGTAAACATCTTTTCTACAGATAACCAAATTACAAGCAATAGCAGAAAATAAATACAATAGAAGAAAGACACAAGTTCAATAAACAGTGCTTTTCAGGTTTTTCAGCTCAGTCTAAATCATTTTCAGGTACACTACAGAAATGTAATAATCAAATGTAAAATAACTGCATAATCTTCACTGTATAAATTAAATAGCCTGTAAATGAAACTTTTTTGATGTTACAAAGGTTATTTAGTCAGGAGCAGTGAGCACTTGTATTTTTCTTTGACAGCATTATATTTATTATTAGTTTTCTTTCACTTTTAAGAATGAAAGCACAGATTTAATAAACTGATACACATGCTTTTTTCTCCACTGTTTACATTAAGACTTATGCTTTTCTTAACCTACTGTTTACAAGGATATTAGCCAAAACATGCATTTTAATGTAGTTAACTTAATTTAGTATTCGCGCAGAGTTGACGCGGCTGTCTGTGTGCGTGCGCTTCAGATGTGTGTGTGTGTGTGCGTGCGCTTCAGATGTGTGTGTGTGTGTGTGCCGCTTCAGATGTGTGTGTGTGCGTGCGCTTCAGATGTGTGCGCAGGAAACTTCTCACACAGCGCTCGACTGTTACTCCAACAATCCCGAGCGTCTTTTATGCTCGCCTCGTGCCTTCGGGCAGTCCTTATATTGAGTCCTGATACGTGAGATTGAACGAGAATGCACTCGTTGACGGTAATGCATAGACGGACATTATAATAAATAAATAAAGGTGCCTTTTTATACTACAGAAATCGATATTTTACGCGTGGCATCGATGCATCATATCGTCATACATTGTATCGATCCATATCGATGAATCGTTACACCCCTAATTATTACTGATCCCAAGCTTTTGAATGGTTGCGTAAATCACCTAAAAATGTCTAAATAAGTAATTGCATAATTTAACAAAATATCAAAACAAGTCATTTATTGTATAAAAAAAAGTTATGTAGCAATACATTTCTCAAAAAGAAGTTTAAAATGATCTTAAGACGAAAAACAATAATAAGCCCTCATCATTAACATCAAATAAGGACATTAAAAAATCATATTTTCCATAAAGAAAATGAATCCTGCAGTGGGACCACTCAGGATATTAAATCATGATATTTGTTTCCACAACACGTAAGCACATGTGTTCTGGTTATTTGATGCTGTAACTTTTGATCAACTGAATGTGTCCTTGCTGAATAAAAGTGTGATTTTTGAACGTAGTGCATGTTAAGTCTCTCTTTTACCGCAGCTTTGGAAAGTTCAGCTCAACAAGTAAGACAGACGAGATGGACCCGAAGAAAAAGAAAAAGTTTGAGAAGGAGGAGAAAGAGTTTCGGAAGAAGTTTAAAGTAAGATACGTTTGTCTGATGGATGGTGAGTGACTGACTCGGTGTATTAACCCTCATGGCCTCTTCTTGCAGTATAATGCAGAAATCAAAGTGCTGTATCCAGCTACTGTTCTCCAGTCACTGTCTATAAAGAAGTTTGGGAATAAAGACTTGCCAGTCAAACCTGGAGAAATCATTGATGTGATCGTTCATCCAGTAGAGGACAAACTCATCGGCCGGAACAGCGAAGGAAAATGTGAGTTGATTTGTGTTGTACAAGTGCACATTATACAGCACTTTTATTAATTATTCTCTCTCTGTTTCAGTTGGCTATGTGTCGACTGCTAATTTGGAGCAGTAAGTATAGTCTTCCTGTTCATTTCTATTTCTATTCTGGTTAGACGGTGCAAAAAATGCATGTTTCTTCACCCTAGATAGATACAGGTTTTGCATTTCTAAGCACACTTGGTTTATTTGATACGTCTAAATGTTGTGTAAAATTCAGAAATGCATATTGATTTTATATCAACTTCATATTTTTTGTGTCTCACTTCCTCTTCTCTCTCTAAGGGACGGCTCTATTTATGATGATGTTGGTGAAGGTAAGGTTTAACCTTGCACAGTTAATGAAGGTGTTTTTAGTTTATATCTTTCATAATTTTGTACTGGAATAATTTTTTTCTGCTTATTTGTTACAGAGTGTATCTACGACAATGACTAAGCATGGATAAATTCATCTAGTGTGTTTTCGTCATCTTTCAACATCCTTATTTGTTATTAATTCTTTCACCAAAAAAAACCTATGTATTTCCGTTGTTTGAGAATGATCTACAGTAAATATTATACATTGTATATACAGTGACCTCTGTAGAAGTAAAGTCATTTGTAATCCTGTCTTTTTTTCCGAATGACAATAAAAACAGAACATGAACAAGCTAATTTTTAAGAGTGTGTGTGTGTGTGTGTGTGTGTGCATGTTTATGTGTTTTGAGGACAAAAATTTGTTATAATGTGTGGTGTGTGGTATTGTGAGGTGTGTGTTTGTGTGTGTGTCAGTGTGTGTGTGTTGTGTGTGTGTGTGTGTTGTGTGTGTGTGTGTGTGTGTGTGTGTGGGTGTGTGTGTGTGTGGTGTGGTGTGTGGTTTGTGTGTAAAAACATTACGTATGGTGTCCGTGTGTAAAAAACCAACGTGTGTGGTGAGAAGATAGGTTGACTTTACTTAGAAAAGAGAGGAATCCGATTGCCTTAAAATTTCCAAATAAAGTAGAGTATTGATGTTTACTAGGCGTAACTTAACACAATTTGTAGAGACAACTTGTTAATCAAGTATACTTAAGTACTGCTGACTTAAAATCCTTATTTGAGTTAACTTTCTATCAGTGTTCACACATTACTAAGAAAATATTAGGAAATTGATTGCCTTAAAAAAGCCAAGTAAACTAAACTAAAAATAATAAGTTAAGACAAAAAGCAACAACTGAACTTTAACTGAGTTTATCATTGTTTATTATATATTAAATATCTTCAGGTACTACAGCGTACCAAACATAGTCAAATGACCCAACTCTATAAACAGTTTTTTTAATGTAGCATTAACAATATTTGACAAACCAAAACCACATCATTACTCATGTTAATCTCCTAAAGTGCAGTAAAAGTGCAGCTATCCTGACTACATGACAATCTTTGACCTGAAACTGAACCGGTGACCTTTTAAAATAATCAACAATAGTCTTAACACTGCTTGCTAATTAAAAAAATTTGTTTAGCAATAACACTGCTTTAAGAAAATGTTTTAAACATTCTTTAACATTTTCAACAAAGTTTGACAGCTAACAGTTGAAAAGTTTAATTAAACAAACTTCTGTGCAACCAGAAGATTCAAGGGATTCAACGTTCCCTTTAAAACAATCTCAAACAGCCTCAACTTACATCAGCAGCAGGTTTTGATTCCAGAGATTTGTGTCCAAGAGAAAGAAACACTCTCTGAATAAAATCAAAGGTGCTCTTGAGCTGTGGAGTGTACTCCAAATTCAGCGCATATATCAGCCCAAAAAGTAGACACATGGCATCTGGAAGATTTAAGATCATCATCACGATGACTCCTTCCAATGATTGCGGTGTTCAAAGCCTCCAAATGCAGTGCTTGTGGGG